>JANTNU010000008.1:24745442-24762035 GCA_024752395.1 Erythroxylum havanense
ACCTTGAGGTCATGGGTTCGAGCCGTGGCTCACCCATGACCAAAGAGGACAATACTGATTAATGGGGTACTGAAGTTGGTGGGTCCTCCACCCGGTACCTGGATCTGAAGTTGGTGGGTCCCCTTCGTGGGGTTAAAATCCACCCGGGTCCAACAATTTTAGCTCATCAACACACAACAATTCAAAATTTCAAGATTCACACTTAACCATCAAAATCTGATTCTCATACTTGTAAATTTCAGTTTTTGCAATTTATTCTCTATCTACATTCATTAGATGCACTTTCCCATTTCTTCCACTCATTCATTTCATCATAAATTTATCATTTAAGAAACTATATTTCACGACCTCACCAAAACTTCATTTCATATCATTTAACTCATTTAAATGCATGTAAATTCATAACTATATATTACATCAACCAACTTTCCAACACTCTTCCACAACTCATTTCAAACTAAAACAGATCCTATTTCATATTTCTATATCACAAATTTTCATCTACTTCTTTCATCACCGAAACTGCATTTCTTACTCATGCATGTATCCATTTATGAACGTTAAACAATCATCATCAGAATCACTTACTTGATCCAGCAATTAGTTCCAGCAATAAGAGGGAATCAAGTGTAGAGAAAGCATAAAAATTTGTTATTCGGTGCTAAATGTTTCTTCACAGTGAAGAACAATGGCTACAGTAAACTTCCTTAGTCACAACATTAGAATATGTGTATGCTTTACATGTCTTTCATGTGTCACTATTCACGTTAGCCATTTGTCACAATTTGACTGGCTATATTTCCTAGTCTAAAATACCCCAAATTTCTAAAAATTTTTTAAAATTTACCAAAAATTCCAAAATAATCACAATATGCTCTATATAAATTTTCACCACAAATAATTCACAATTCACATCTTAATCACATTTATAACTCAAATATTCCTGAAAAATGTCAATGAATGCATGTACATTCTTATTCATGTGCAATAATCAAAATTCTCATGTATGTGCAAAGCATGATATGCATTTTCTGGTTTCTCATTAATTTCTCATAATTCAATATTCTTGCCTTAACATGAATAACAAGATGTTACATTAACAATGATGCTTGTTCACATGGCATTGTTACTTATGTGCCTCTTTTGAGCTATACTCTTGAGATTCCCACAAATGACAAGGCCCCTAGATTGACACGATGTCATTACGACTATTGTACTTGAGGCTAATGTCACACTATTTTCAGGCAAAGTTCAACCCAATTGAGATCATTGCATACCTATTCACCCTAATTAATTCTCATTTTCCCTGACTAGTTAATTTCATTTTCTAATGATTCCAAAAAGGGAGGGTATTAAGGATATTAAATGAGTTTAGAGATAATGGTTTATTGTGTTAAGCGGGAGCAATTAATTTCATTTGGATGTACTTTGACTTCGTATTTGTATTTAGTGGTTGATTTTATATGTACTTTGACTTTACACTTATTATTAATGGTGAATTTCATAGCAACATAACTTTGTTTTTACTTTATTAATTATACTAGTGTTTGAATGGCAAATGATCAATCTTAACACTTGAGATTTCTTTTGATGAATTAATTAAGGGGGAGTCAAATGTTCATATTACTTTGATATTGAGAAATTGCACTTAAATGATTAACTTTATTGGTATTTTTGTTCTAATTAAAAGGGGGAGATTATTGAACTAAAGGAGGCTACAATCTATGTTTTGATAATATCAAAGCGTATTTACTACTAATAATTTATTCTTTGATGTATTAAAAGAAAATAATATGCAATAAATTTAAGAAACAATTTATATAGATAAAATACATTCAAGTTAAGAAGAATGTCGAGACAAAAGAATATAAAGGCACAACAAGTCTACAAACTTATATATATATATATATACAAACTTATTTGTCATCTTTCTTTTGTGTGTGTGTGTGTGTGTATATATATATATATATATATATATCTTAAATCATTAAAATAACTTATATATATCTATATATATATATATATATATAAAAACTTTTATCTTTCTTGTAAATATATATAAACCCTTAAATCATTTATCAAGAGGAATTACAATGTTGATTTTATAGAAAACATTTTTTATCTTTAAAATACTATTTGAGGAACATTTAAAATAAATTTAGATTAGGTTTTAGTTAAAAGAATGTGGATTGATCCTTGAAAGAACTTAAAAAGTCTTTGAAAACACCTTTTTAGACACATTGGTCAACTAATTAGTAGATGTGGTTGATCAATGTATTATTTCAAATATATTGGTCATCTAAATGTTTTGTTTTTAGAGACATTGGTCAACTAATATCTTGGTGTGGTTCATTAATATCACTACAATAATTAAGACATTTAGTGATAACTTTTTGTGACTAACTATCATTTCATCATAGATCTGAAGTTTTTTGTGACAAAATAATTGATTGACACTATTGTTTGGATTAACTGTGATGATTTATTTTTTGTAACTAATACAATGGTAATTGTGACAATTTAGTATCTTTCACAATTAAATTGTCAATATTAACATGTTAATAGTGTCAAAATTTTTGTTATCACTAAGTTATGTCACTAAAAGCATATGTAATTTAGCACCAAAATAATTTTGGTGGGAATAAATTGTAATTATGAAAAAATATTTATTGGTCACCAACATTTTCTATCTGTTGTGATAAAACATAGTTTGGCTACTAATATTTTTCTCTTGCTGTGATGAAAAGGTTTACTGTCACACGATATTTTACTTTTTGTGACAAAAACTTTTGTTAATAAAAATTTAATTAATTAGTGTCTACTTAATATTGTCACAATAATCACACTATCATTATGGTCACTACTAGTCGTAATTTAGTGAGAAGTGTTTTGTGACTAACTATCATTTCCTCACAAATTTGAGGTTTTTTGTAACAAAATAATTGATTGACACTATTATTTGGATTAACTTTGATGATTTATTTTTTTGTCACTAATATAATGATAATTGTGACAATTTAGTATATTTCACAATTAATTTGTCAATATTAATATGTTAATAGTGTCAAAATTTCTTTTATCACTATTTTTTGTCACTAAAAACATATGAAATTTGGTGTCAAAGTAATTTTACCAGGAGTGAATTGTAATTGTGACAAAATATTTGTTGATCACTAATATTTTCTATTTGTTGTGACAAAACATAGTTTGGTCATTTAGTTTTATCTTGCTATGATGAAACAATTTATTGTCACACAACATTTTACTTTTTGTGACAAAAAATTTTGTCAATAAAAATTCAATTAGTTAGTGTCCACTTAATATTGTCACAAAAACCAAACTATTAATATGGTCACTACTATTCGTAATTTTTGTGATAAGAAAATTTTTCATCACTTCATCAAATTTTTGTTACGAATTTTTTTTGAAAAATTAAATAAATTAATAAGGAAATAACATTCAGTACAACATTATCCTTTTCCAAGGATATAGAAAGCAATCAAAATGTCGACGTAGCCAATAACAAAACCAATCTAAATGACATCGTAGTCAAGAGACTAAAAATCCACAAGAGGCAAACAGTTGAAGGAGTAACTCATTCGGGATTTCCCCAAATTGCAATCTAAGAGTTATCCTAAATGTACCCCCCCGCACATTTCTCCAGCAATTTCCAAATTAGGTTCGAACCTTCTCCAGCTAATTATGGAGGTAAGTAATTTATGGCTTGATCTTCAATCCTTTGTTTCTCGTTCTTTCTTAATCCCACTTCTCTGATTAGGACATCATGATGGGTTTTCCACAGATGTAATCTTTCAGCTCACAATTATAACTTCAAAAGGCCTGCCGGAGGAGAGATTCGAAAAGGTAAGCGCTTCCTTTTAAATTCCAACAAATGTTGTGTGCATGGTTATATGGACAAAATGAAGTTAGGAGTTCTTGGAGATTCGTTAGATTCTCCAAGAAGTAACTAGTCTCTCACTGCATTTTTCCTCTATCTTGTTAACTGTTACAAAAATTATTGTCAATATAAACGTAACAAATTCTTGATAACTATTTCTTGTTATAATAACATATTAAAATTAACCACTCTAAAAATTAATTTTCCATTATTGTACGAATTTTAAGGATTAGAAACTACTTGTCACGATTTTTTCTTTAATATTATTATTTCTAAACAAATTTAAATATTTTCTTAAAAAAATTCAAACTACATATACTGATAATCCAAAAGTAATATTTTACATATCAATGGATATATGCTAAACATAACTTTGAAATTTCATCAAAATAAATAAATGTTTAAATATAATGAAAATCTTATTCCAAAATATTAAGCAAAACCCTTAACCTATTCAAAATTTTAAAACAAAGTTCTTGTCAATGTTCAATCATTGTCATCGTCGCCTTCCTCATCTTCACAACTCTTGTATTTTTCTAATTTAGGGACTAAAAACTACTTGTCACAGTTTTTCTTTAATATTGTTATTTGCAAATAGATTTAAATATTTTCTTATAAAATAGTCAAACTACATATATTGATAATCCAAAAGTAATATTTTAAATATCAATAGATATTTACTAAACATAACTTTGAAATTTCATCAAAATAAATAAATGTTTAAATATAATGAAATCTTATTCCAAAATATTAAGCTCTTAACCTATTCAAAATTTAAAAATAAATTTCTTGCCAATGCTCAATCATTGTGATCATTGCTTTCCTCATCTTCAAAACGCTTGTATTTTTCTAATTTTGAATTTTCAATAAATCAAACTTGTTATTCCATTTGTAGTCTTTTGATTATTTAAATAATTTATTTTGAAGTACATAGTTACTTAACACATTTGAAAATATATATACGTCTTAACCCCCTTCAATTTCATGTCTAGTTCATAGTCTAATTTTAGGGATCCATAGCGTTAAACATAAGAAACTCTTGTCGTCTTGCATTTTCTTCCTCTTACATGACATGTTGTTTTGTGTCCACTTCAGTTATCTTAGATTAGGAAAAAGCCCAAGTTGTAGTATGTCCAAAAGGTCCAAAATAAGGTCTTTTACTTACTCATTATCTTGTACATTATTTATCATATTATGTAGTTTATGTAGTTTATTACTTGTTCATATTTTATTTATTAAGTATATATTTATTTATTTATTTATTATTATTATTATTATATTATATTTTTTATTTTCCCTTTTTCTTTCACATAGGTTATTTGTAAACAACCTCTTTACTCGTTAAGCACAAGGCTGCGTGCTACTATATCTCTCACAGCCTTACATTTCAACGAGATTTTTTACTAAATTATTGTTGTTGTTCTTTATTGTTGTATAAAGTTTTAATTGATTGAAGTATAATCAAAAAATATATTATTATTTATCAATTTTAATAAATATTTTGATATAATAAATATTATTTATAAAATTTAGTGTATTTAAAATTATGAAAATATTTTAAAAATAAATAAATAAGTGAGATATAAATATAATTATTTTTAGTTTCTTAATTTTAACAAAATTTCTAGTCAATTCCATCACAATATAATACCCTTTATAATAGATTTTAATTAATATAAATGATATTATTTTTTATTATTATAAAGATGATTAAATTTTTATTAAGGTTAAATATTAAATGTAATTTATAAAATGCAACAATTAGAACAAAATCTTATTAAAAATTTATTTTAATTGAGTTAAATTTTTTAATCTTTTTAATAATAATAATAACAACAACAACAATAACAGCAATAACAATAACATCATCATAATTCTGACAACGAACTCTTCTCTTGTCTCTCAAGTACGCCTTTGTTTGATTTATATATTATATGTATCAAACAACATTTACCTATTACTAACATTCATTTGTGTACGAGGGAGTAAACAAAACCCACACCTTCCTAAGAGGGTTGTGTTTGATTAGTTCTTGTTTCATGAATGATTTGTTTTATGTTCCTTTGATGCGAAAATGTTGTGTGACGACATCGTTTTGGTGATTCTTGAATCGTGTTCTTGGCTTTTTCTCGTCGTTTCATAAGTATTCGTTTTTTGATAGATAGGGTTTGGCCTTGCATTGGTAATGATTTTTTTGGTGGCTTTTCTTTAACTGTTTTTGCATTTGTAATTTTTTTCAGTTTAGTAAGATTTGGGTTGATGATAGTTTTGGGAAGTATGATTATTTCTTTTGATTAAGTTTTTTAATGCTATTGCGATTAGTTTAAATTGGTTTTTATGGTTCAAAATATCTATTTGGGCTAAGTTCGAATTTTGTTTTGAAATTTTAAGTGTATTTTTTGGTGCTTTAGTTGGCTTTTGACGATTAAGTTGGTTGCTTAAAGAGTATCTTATATATGTCAGATATAGATTTTGTACATATGTGACTATAAAATGATGTTCTATTCCTACATTTAACTTTGTTGGAGATGAGGATTAGCATTAGAAATGGAATGTAATTGTGAGAATTTGTTAGGTAGCTGATATATTTAAGCCTTGCCAGAAGTATGATAATAACAAAATGTTGAGAATTGATAGGAAATGATATGCCTACATAAAAGGGTAATTTAGTGGCAATATCTTTAAGTGACAATTTCACTCTTAATCACTTTGTTTTCTGTGACTTTTCCTTTAAATGGATGCATATTGATGACTACAATTGAGTATATGAAGCCGAACGGGAATAAAATCATATGATTGTTGAAACTTTGAAGTAGATAGGAGGCAATTTGTACATTGCATACTTGGTATTAGTTTTATAATTTTGAAGGTGTTTCTCTACAATTTTTGTATAGTGAACTATTTGAGTATTGGTAATTTCATGTGTTTAGGTAAAGTTGTAGACTAAAGACAAAATATAAAGTTGAAGATATAGTATTAGTATAGTTTCTTACGTTGACAGGATATTACATTTTGGTTCAGCCTGGTTCTGGCGAGGCTGCACGTTGCTGTTTGGATCCATGAAGTCGACTGTCGAACACGAGAACTATGGCTTGAAGGTTCCTGCAAAACCAAGAAGGTACGTCGGGGGTTGTTTCCCGATAAGCCCCTTCGACGCTCAAGTCAGTCTTTGATATAGGTAAGCTCGCCGTATGCAGAGAAATCTAGGGTTATGATTATGCGTACCTCTGTTATGGCCAAGTTATACCTTATATATGGAGCAATAACTAGGTTTAAGTCTTTACGTGTGCATGGGAGTCTTTCACCTGCGAATGGGCCAAGGAGAATGTGGATTGGTCCTGGGCTTGGCATAGCCATTAGGTATAAGACTGATCTTTGAAGAGTGGACCGATCGGCCCACGGGTCGTTCCGACTGGGTTCGGGCCCAGCACGACTGACTCGACCATAAGCCCCCTACTCCTCGAGTCTGAGCGAAGAGAAGGGTCGGAGGAGTATGTAAGAGTCTCGTAGCTCGTCTGCGAACTTGCAGCTCATCCGTAAGATAGCTCGTAATAAGCTCGGTTGGTTGGACATTAAAGGATAGCGCACGATCACTCGCATTAGGATCGATCGGTCGGGTGTCTCGATCGATCGGCATCCAGTAGTGCGTGACAGCTCGTATCAAAAGAGTTCAGAAGAATGTCTTTGTTGAGCGCGTGAGGGTACTTTATTTAATCATTATCAACGGCGTGTGCCCTCTGACAACTTTTTCAGAATCAGAAATGTATCGTCCTTGTAACTGTTGTGCAGCTGTCATATGCATCCTTTCAACTGTCGTGCCACTCTGGATTTTGAGAAAACCCTAATTCACCTCGGCTTAGATTTTGCCACGTGTCTTTGCTTGGCTCGGATTTTCTCCATGTGTCGAGCTTTGATTGGGCGTTCCTTCTACCGTCCTTCTGTAAGTACTCAGAGTCAATGAGTTGTAGAGTTTTTTACCTTTGCTTTCATTCTCCAGCTTACACTTTGCTTTCACTTGCCCTTTCTCGTTCACGGTTCTCGAAAATTTCTTTCACTTTGTCGTCCGATTTCCTCATCTCGAATCACTAAATAGGTACGTCCTTTTTCTTCGTCTCCTCCTCTAAAGTTTTCTTTTCAAAAGTTCTCTTCTGGGTAAGCATGTCGACGGCCAGTTCTAGAAGCATGGTAGAAGGTGTTGAAGAGATATCGATGAGAGAAAGGAAAGATGGGTTGATTGTAGAGGTGCCGCCGAGAAATGAATCGACGATGACCATGGGGGAGTTGAATCGGTCAGTACTTAGAAATAACATCCCCATGTCCTGGGGGCCCCGACTGGCCCTGGGGAACGAGCGAATCCACAGTAACTTAAGTGGATACTTCGCCGTTTCTGATATTTTTTTTTCGGTTGGTGGTATGAGGCTCCCGTACGCCCCGATTGTTGACAAGGTGTACGCTGCCTATCAGCTGATGCCGAGCCAAATTCCTCCTAATAGCTGGAGGTTTATTAATGGTCTGGTGTTGCTGTGCCATCAATTCGGTCATTCGCCCTCGGTTAGCATCTTGCGTCACTTTTTGAGGATGAGCCAGAGTCCGAGCTCTGGTGCCAGGATCCCTCTCTGCAGTATAGAGACGCTCGATATCGCCCGGCTGGAACACCTTCGAAAATCACTTCTTGGAGGACAAAATATTTTTTTGTGAAGTCTCTAGGATCCTCCTATGAGTATCAGTCATGGAGGTATCCTTTAGCCGAGCAGTGGAATGATACGTCGAGCGTATCCCTTAGCAGAGAGGAGTGGGAGGTGGTCGGGCGCATAAAGGGGCTCGACCGATACAACTTCACTCAGCTCGTGGTTGAATTATTTGCTATCTTTTTGAGTATTGGTTTCACTTTCTGATTCGTTTTATTGCTGTGCAGCCATGGTGAGGACAGAAGATTTCGCCGGGTCCTCCCAACACTCTAAGTCCAAGAGGCAGGCCGAATAGAGGAAAAAGAGGAGAGAGGCGGAGACTGGCGAAGGCGTCGCTCGACCAGTGGAGCTGGGCTATTCCACTGTGTTGCCGGATCTTCTGCCTGTTGAAGTTCGTCCTGTTATGTCGGTGTCGTTGCCGATCGTGTCGGCTAGTGAGGGCCGAGCGGTTTTGGCAGAGGAGGAGGAGGAAGTGGTGCCTTCTCTTAAGAGGAAGAGATTGGTCCAGCTCGGTGATCTACCGTCCGGCCCGCCAAGTCAAGGCGGGAAAGAGAAAGAGAAGAAAGGCAAGGGGAAAGGGCGTGCGACGAACCCTGAGTAGTGGGAGTCTTCAATAAAATTGGCTAAAGATGCCTCGATCGGAGATCTCGACGTGTCCCGCCACATTGCTGAGAGGATTACTCCCCCCGCGGGCGAGCAACTCATGGACAAGAAGAGTAATCTGGAGTTGGGGTCCCAACTCGTTCGTAGCGGTGTACGGAGCGCGGTGATGTCCATCGTAGTGCTGCAGCGTCTGGAGACTCTGGACCGGGAAGTCCAAGACCTTCATGAGCAGATGAAGGTTTTGAAGGACGAGCTTTCAGAGGTGAAGGAGGAGAGACACCTCTTCCAGACTCAAAGCTCTTCCTTGGAGGAGGAGAGGAAACGATGGGTGTCCTTAGAGTTCAGCTGGCTACGAGGGAGGAGGAGAAGAGCTAAGTGGTTACGGAGAGGAATGAGCTGAAGAAAGCTGTGCAGACAGAGCAGGAGCTTAGCAAGAAATACCGCGAGGATTGTCATGCCGCGGTGGAGGGCAGGAATAGAGCTGAGGACGTATTGCAGAAGGTGCGGGGCTCTATTAAGAAGCAGCGGGTAGAGGCGATCAAGCGGTGGAAAAAGCGGTTTCTAAACGAGGAGTGTTTAGAGCTTGCCTGTGATATAATCCTCTCGGTTATGAAGAAATGCCACGAGGTTCACGTTCCTAAGGGGTCAGAGTGCCCTTCATTTGAGGATTACACCGGGCCGCTTCTTCCCACAACTCTCGACCTTTCTTTGGAGGATATGAAGGAGAGGGCCGAGGGAGAACGATACTTTGTTTCGGATGAAGAGCTGGATCTTAGCTCTGAAGAGGAAGAGCTTCCTCATGAGGATATTCCTCCGGTTGCTCCCTTAGACCCTACTCCTGCCTCGATTATTCCGTCAACCTCTGAGGCTTCTCCTGTGTATCCACTGACCTCCAAAGCTTCTCCTGTTCCTTTGGCTGCTCGTAGCCCCCCTTCTGATGACTTTTAGAGCTCACCTGGTCGGGCTTGTGGCCAGGATGGATTCAAAGAAATGAAACTCTTATTTTTGTCCTTCATTTTTTCGAAGTCATTTTCTGTGTTTATGCTCTTTATTTTTGGTTTGTAGTAGGATTTGATAAAGTTGCTCATGGCTGACCGGCGTCGAGGTCAATCTATAGTTAAGGCCGAACTGTGGTCCCAAGGATCTTGTCTTGACGATCCGGCAACTTGGTCAATCTATAGTCGAGGCCGAGCTGTGGTCCCAAGGATCTTGTCTTTGCGACCCGACCGAGCGATGGCGAAGTCAATCAACGGTTCCAAGGATCTTGTCTTGACAACCTGGTCGATCTATAGTCGAGGCCGAGCTGTGGTCCCAAGGATCTTGTCTTGGCAACCTGACCGAGTGATGGCGAAGTCGATCGACGGTTTCAAGGATCTTGTCTTGGCAACCTAGTCGATCTATAGTCGAGGCCGAGCTGTGGTCCCAAGGATCTTATCTTGGCGACCCGGCCGAGCAATGGCGAAGTCGATTGACGGTTCTAAGGATCTTGTCTTGGCAACCTGGTCGATCTATAATCGAGGCCGAGCTGTGGTCCCAAGGATCTTGTCTTGGTGAACCGGCCGAGCGATGGCGAAGTTGATCGACGGTTCTAAGGATCTTGACTTGGCAAACTGGTCGATCTATAGTCGAGGTCAAGCTGTGGTCCCAAGGATCTTGTCTTGGCGACCCGGTCCAGCGATGGCGAAGTTGATCGATGGTTCCAAGGATCTTGTCTTGGCAACCTGGTCGATCTATAGTCGAGGCCGAGCTGTGGTCCCAAGGATCTTGTCTTGGCGACCCGACTGAGTGGTAGTCGATGGGATTTTTTACTCTGCCAAATTTAATGAAACTCCTTCTTGCCAAGAAATCTGAAAACTCCTTTATTGATGGTAATGAGGGCGTGGGCCGTTAAAAAACCTGGTTGACAGGGCCAGGAAAAAGGTACCTACATCTTGCGTACAAAAAACAGTAATAAACAAAGATGAACTAAAATAAAACTTATCTACTGGTGGAACACCTTCAAGTTTCGAGAGTTCCAGGGCCTCGATAGAATCTTCCCGTTCGCATCACGTAGGATGTAAGAGCCATGTCCGGCTTGTTTGATCACTTGATAGGGCCCTTCCCATGCCTTTTCGAGCTTTCCAGGGTATTTTCCAGCCACCTCGACTTTTCGCAGGACGTACCCCCCGACCTTCACGTCACTAGGCTTTACTCTTCTGTTATAGAACTTCATTACTTTTTGCCTAACAGCTTCTTAACGAGCGGCTGCCCTATCCCTGTCTTCACTAAGGAGCACAAGTTCAACTCGGCGGGCTTTATTATTCCGCTCTTCTTTATAGCTCGACACCCTTTGGTTATGCAACACTACTTCAATTGGAACTAGGGCTTCTGCCCCAAAGGTCATCCTGAATGGTGTTTCCCCTGTGGCTCCATTTGGCGTGGTTCTGTATGCCCACAACACTTCGTCCAGTTCTTCCACCCAAGTCTTTCGTCCATCTAGGCGCTTCTTGAGAGCACCCATTATCTTGTTGTTGGTGTTCTCTGCGAGACCGTTGCTTTGGGGTTCAGCTACTGAGGTCAACAGTAGCCTTATCTTTAGTCAGTCACAAAAATCTCTAAACTTCTCGTTATCGAACTGTCGGCCGTTGTCTGTAATCAGCACCATGGGCATCTCGAAGCGAGTTAGTATATTTTTCTTCACAAAGTTCTCCACCTTCTGCTCGGTGATTGTGGCGACCGCTTCCGCTTCTACCCATTTGGTGAAGTATTCCACCGCCACTATCAGGAACTTCTTCTGTCCAGGACCGAGGGGGAAAGGCCCCAGTATATCCATCCCCCACTGAGCAAAAGGGATAGGATGACTCACGATTTTCATCCTCTCGGTCGACTGATGAGACAGGCTATTGTTTTTCTAGCAAGCCACACATCAATCGACCTTCTCCTGGCAATCTTTCCTCATTGTCTGCCAGTAATAACCTTGTCGAATTAGCCTATGCGCCAACATTCTGCCCCCTATGCGGTTTCCACATATTCCTTCGTGGACTTCGGCCATTGCTTGTCTGCTTCTTCTTCGCTCAAACATTGCAGCAGTGTCCAATCATAAGATCGCTTGTATAGGGTGCCGTTAACGATTGCATATTCGGCCGCCTTTATTCTCAGTTTCTTAGCCTCCAATTTTTCTTCCGGTTGTGTTCCCTCTAAGAGGTACTGTGTGATTGGTTCCATCTAACTCGATCAGTCGGTATTTACGTCGAGAACTTCCTTAGCTTTCTGAATGCTAGGCCGGTCTAGTCGTTCAATTAGAACGTTATTTTTGACGTCTCGGTCGGAGGTCATTTTGGAGAGCGCATTCATCTTAGCATTTTAAGCTCGTTCTATCCTGCTGATCGAGTATTGCTCGAAATTGCTTAACTCTTGCTTAACCAGCTCCAGGTACTTGATCATATTGTTCCCCTTAGCTTCATACTGTCCAGTGACTTGACCCACTACCACTTGGCTATCGCTATATATCTTCAGATGTTTTACCTCCATTTTCTTAGCCAATTGGAGGCCGGCTATCAGAGCCTCGTATTCTGCCTCATTATTGGAGGCCTTGAATTATAGCCGAAGGGCGTATTCTACCTTTTCTTCCATATGCGGGCTGATCAATACCACTCCTACTCCGCATCCTTCAACGTTGGACGACTCGTCAATGAACAAGCTCCAGGCAGGGCATTGTTGATCCTGCGAGCTCGGTTGGCTCATTTCTGCAATGAAGTCTGCCAACACCTGTGCCTTAATCGTCGTCCGAGGCTTATATTGTATGTCGAACTCTCCCAGTTCTACTGCCCATTTTATTAGTCGACCTGAAGTTTTGGGCTTTTGAAGGCATTGCCTAAGGGGTTGGTTGGTCCATACCTCGATGGTATGACTCTAAAAGTAAGGTCGTAGCTTTCGTGTTGCCGTGATCAAAGAGAGGGCCAGCTTTTCTATAGGCGTATATCGCGTTTCTGGTCTAGTTAGCACCTTGCTGACGTAGTAGATCAGAAATTGCTCCTTGCCATCTGATCGAACCAGGACCGCGCTGATCGCTCCCTCTGTGACCGCCAAATAGATAATCAGAATTTTCCCCTCAACGGGGCTCTGCAAAACAGGTGGGTTTGTTAGGTACTGCTTTAAGTGTTGGAAGGCTCTTTCGCACTCATCCGGCCATTGGAATTGAGTTAGATTCGCTTTCCTCAAGATTTTGAAGAATGGGAGGCACTTGTCCCCCAGCCTGGAGACAAACCTGCTTAGAGAGATAATCTGTCCAGTTAATATTTGAACGTCTTTCAAGCATCGCGGCGAGGACATTTGGATGATAGCTTCGATTTTCTCTGGATTAGCTTCAATCCTCCTCTGAGTAATCATGAACTTTCCTGATGCCACACCAAAGACACATTTTTCCGGATTCAACTTCATCTGAAATTTGTTAAGGGTCTGGAAGACCTCTCTGAGATCCTCCACATACCCCGCGGCCGTCTTACTCTTGACCACCATATCATCCACATAGGCCTCAACCGATCGGCTGATCTGTTTCTTAAAGACTTCCATGAAGAGCCGTTGGTAGGTGGCTCCCGCATTCTTCAAACCGAACGACATCACTTGATAGCAATATGTGCCCTGGTCAGTTAGAAAGGCAGTCTTTTCTTCGTCTTCGAGACTCATCTGAATTTGATGGTAGCCCGAGAAAGCATCCAAGAAGCTTAAAAGTTCATGTACAGAGGTAGAGTCTACTAACTGGTCGATCTTGGCTAAGGGGAAGCTGTCCTTTGGATATGCTTTGTTCAGATCGGTGAAATCGATGCACATTCTCTACTTCCCGTTCTTTTTTTTCACTAGAACCACATTGGCGAGCCATTCGGGGTACTTGACTTCTCGGATGAACCCGGCTTTGAGTAGTTTCTCTATTTCTTTCTCGATCACCTCCTGTCGCTCCTTGTTGTGCCATCACTTCTTTTGTCTAATCGGCTTGTAGTCATGTCGAATGCCAAGGGAGTGCGATGTGACCGATCGAGAAATTCCATGCATGTCACTCGGTACCCAAGCAAAAACCGATCTGTTTTCCACCAAGCAGTCCGTGATTGCTTTAACTAAGTCCTTCTGAAGCTCGAAACCTAAATTTGTGAATTTAGAGAGGTCGACTTTATCCAGTATGACCCGTTGCGTTTCTTCCACTGGATTCATTCTCTCCATCTCCTCATCGGCTCTCACGTCAAGAGAGCTCGTCAGGACTACCGCTCCATCTAGTGTTTTTGTTTCCGCTAAGTAGCACTCCCTAGCGATCCTTTGTTGACCCCAGACAATACCGATTCCATGGGGCGTTGGGAATTTCATTACTTGGTAGTAGGTAGAGACGACCGCTTTAAGGACGTTTTGAGTAGCTCGTCCGATTATCGCGTTGTACGCCCCTTGAAACTTCACTACTAGGAACTCCACTTCCTTCTCTATCTAACACAGCTTTTGCCCAAACTTCACTTTCAAATAGACCAGGGTGAACGGGTAGACTGATGCTCCAGTTACTCCCTTGATGGGTCCTTCTATAGGTAGCAGTCGATCCTCTGGCACCTCTGTCTGTTTAAAGGCGTCATAATACAACAGGTCGACCGAGCTGCCAGTATCAATCATTACCCGCTTCACGTCACTGCCATCCATGTTCAGATTTACAACAAGCACGTCGTCATGGGGACAACTTACACCGTCGAGGTCAGACTCGTCGAATGATATCATCCCATCATTCTGCCTGTTTTTTTTGTCTGACAAGTCTTCGCCGACCTGCTTGGCATACCTCTTTCTTCCTTTAGTAGTGGACCCCCTGCTGTATTTCCACCAAAAATCATATTGATGACCCTAACCGGTCGGTCATCTTGTTGCCCAGTGTTTCTGTCGTCTCTTACCCTGGACCGTCCTCTCACTTCGCATCGGTCATCAGTATTCGCATTCTGCCTCCCTCCATCATGCCTATCATTCCACCTCCAATGCTGTCACTTGTTGTCGGGCCGACCAGTTTTGTGCTCGTTATATTGGTCGGCATTTTGTTCGTACTTCACAAATCGTCCCACCCTTCCCCTTCAGATGAGGGATTCGATTTCTCTTTTCAATTGCCAGCAATCTTCCGTGTCATGACCGATGTCCTTGTGGAAACGACAATATAAATCTGGGTTCCTATCCTTGAAGAAAGTCTTCATTTTGTTGGGTTCTAGGATAGGTTCCCCCTCTGCTCTCATGGCCGCCAGTACTTCTGCATATCGTCTGTTGAACGGGGTGAACTCCTGTCGATATCCTTGTCGATCGGTTAGTTTTCTCCAGCTTAACTGGCCTTTCTGCCGCTTGTGCAAACATTCGTTCTATCATTTAGCGGGCGATTGTTCGTCCTGTACTTCGTGTTGTTCAGCACTTCTTCGAGCTAAATGTACTTATCCGCCCTATTTCTTATTTCTTGAATGGATCGGGGTTGATCGAGGGCCAATGACTTTTTGAATTCCTCATCTCTCGTGTTGTTCATGAGTGCTGCCAACATAGACGAGCAAGTGAGGTCAGGGACCTCGACCGCTTCATTGTTGAACCGAGTGATAAATTCCCGCAAGCTTTCATTCCGCCCCTGGGTTAATGGCATCACCTCCAAGGCCGTCTTCTACGGCCACTTACTTGTGGAGAACTGGTTCATGAATAATAACCTGAAATCTTCAAAACACTTGATATAGCTCGGGGGCAAGCTATTAAATCATCGCCGAGCTCCCTCTTGAAAGGCCGTACAGAAAGCCTTGCACTGAATGGCGTCTGAAACGCGGTGCAGATTCATCATCGACTGGAAGTGCTGTAGGTAGTCCAGGGGGTTGGTCTTTCCAGTATATTTCTTAGGTGTCGGTATTTTGGTGCCGGGTGCCGAGAGGCTATCCAAGATTTCCGGAGTAAAAGAAGAGCTGTACTGAGCTGTTGGGCGATCTGGGGGCAAGCTCATGGCTACATTGATCCGATCGTCCATGATTTTTTCTAAGGCTTCGGTAGGGCGACGATCGGTCGTTACGCCGGTCTGTCATGCAGACGGTTGTTGTTATGCTGGCTAAGACTGTAAGATCTGGCGAATCACCAGATCGGTCGCTTCCTCAATCTGTTTTCGGGTGATATGCACAGGCACTGGAGGCCTCCGAGAGGTGCTGAAGATTCGAGCGTATGTCAGTTCCCGCGTTATCTTCCAAGGCTACGCTCTGTTCTTCTTGTTCTAGGTTTTACTATTGCGGTTGATCATTCGGGTCCGATGACTGTGTGCGGGAAGCATGGTGCGTCAGCGGCAGGGTAACAGGTAATTACAAACCCAACCGTTGTAACGCAAAAGCTGTGACAGCAGCTATATCAGGGTTAGCTGCTGCCGCCTGACTGATTTGCGTGTTTCTGGACGTGGTGCCC
>JANTNU010000008.1:24762135-24780488 GCA_024752395.1 Erythroxylum havanense
ATGCGTACCTCTGTTATGGCCAAGTTATACCTTATATATGGAGCAATAACTAGGTTTAAGTCTTTACGTATGCATGGGAGTCTTTCACCTGCGAATGGGCCAAGGAGAACGTGGATTGGTCCTGGACTTGGCATAGCCATTAGGTATAAGACTGATCTTTAAAGAGTGGACCGATCGGCCCACAGGTCGTTCCGACTGGGTTCGAGCCCAGCACGACCGACTCGACCACATTTCTTAATTAATGATGGTGAACTAATAAGATTTTGGTTCTTTTGATGTAAAATGCAAGGCTTGGGTTAGCTCATCCATTGTTGGTACTAAAGAAAGACATATTTGTGCCTACTATTAGAGAAGCATGTATGTCTCATTATCTTTAAATATTCTTTCGTCTCGTTCACCATCTTAGTAAAGCTTAGTCTGAAAGATAGAGATGCGGTCAAATTGGCAACGCGTTTAATTCAGATAGTTAATCTTACTTTGACATATTGTTTTCGTAACACATTTAATGCTGCAACTTGGGACATATTACCGAGAATTGTAGTGGATTTGAAAAGCATTCCATTTTCAAAAGCATGAACCCATGGAGGGTCGTACCTATTGACTTAGCATCAAGACTCTATACTGCAAAGGAGACTTTTAAAACATGGATCTGTTGGTGACTTCAAAATCCTTATATGTTTGAGGTTGATATGGTAGTGATTAAACCTCAGGTATTTTTGTTGTACAAGTCATTAATTGAATTGAGTAATTTGATAGTCTCAAATAGATAATACTAGCACAACAAAAATCTTTTGGTGTTTAAATTATTATTACTTATTATCATTATCATTATATTATTATAAAATGTTAGTACTAAATTTATAACTTAATATTTTATAAACTAATTAATTGATTCTTTTTTTACTTATTTTGTAGGAAACAAATTAATAGTGGACTTCATCTAGAAGAATAGCCTGGAAAATTTATGTTGGAGAGTTTTAGCTTAAATTATTACGTAGTAGTTTGGGATAATTGTAATAAATATAATTTTCTTGGATATTAAAATTTTTAATTTTATATTTTAAAAATTAGAATTTTGTATATTTTGATGATTTTTATATATTTCATATATACTAATAATTTGTAGTTGTTTATGTGACAATATCTTGGCACTAAAAATCAGTAATATTTGTAACAGCTTCTATTTTATAGCCCCCAATGCAAAAAATTATATTGATTAAGTAATTAAATTGTTAAATTTAATAATATTATTTGTGACAAACACAAACACATTAGTGATAAATTTATTATAAGATATAATCTTTAGTTAGTGACAACATTATTGTAAGATATAACTTTCATACTTGTGACGAAATTTGTTAGACAATATGGTCACTTATGCAAATTTCTTTTACCACTAATGCAATTCATTGTTGAATTGATAGTTTTATTTGTGACGATAATAAACACATTAGTAACAATATTTTTTTAAGAACAAATTTTCATATTTTGTGACAAAATGATATTAACACTTTTTCTTCAAAATATTAGTGACCAAGTAATGAACATTGATAAAAAAAAAGCACAAGTGACAATTATTTTATCATTAGTTCTAATTATTTTGGTGACGATAATTTTGTTACAATAAAATAAAGTACTATTACAATTTTATTTGTTACTACTTTATATTATTTATGTCGACAAACTTGTTATAAATATATAAAATTACTGTAATCATATAGTGTTGTCATACATTTCACATTTTTTAGTATCAATACTTTTTTCACAATAACATTTTTTAGTATCAATACTTTTGTCACAATAAAATTAAATATTGTTACGACTTTACTCGTCACTACTTTATATTATTTATATCAACAAATTTGTCATAAATATGTAAAGTTATTATGATCATATAGTGTTGTCACACATTCTATAGTTTTTAGTGTCGTCATTTTTTTCACAAAAGTGGTTCATAATTGTGACCGTTTTCTTAAATTAGTCACTATTTTAATAGTGTCGAAGGTATTTGTGATAGGAGGTGACGACTTCAAAAATTGGATACTATTAATAGTAATGACTAATATTACCACTTTAAGTGAGAACTTTTGCTTTCACTAAAATACAATTTCTTGTATGTATACTAGGAGTTCTAGAAGAATTATATACTATGAGTTTGTATATGATATTGGTTGATATATACAACCACTATGCTTAATTGGTGAACTAGTGTCAATGTTACTAGTTATCGCAAAGGTTAGGTTTTGTCACTAACAACATTTTTGAGATATTATATGTTTAAATACTTGGGAATTTGATTTTAAACATATTTATGACATGACATTTGAGGGTTATAATAACACATTTATAAGAGTTTTTGAGCATTTACAAGCATTCATTCTTAGACTCCTCATTGATTGAGAGCTTTTGAGCATTAAAGTGAGCAAAAAAGGTTCACTCAAGTTCTGCCAATCATTCGAGGCTTTTTTTTTCTTATATTTGGGTGATCCAAGAAGTGTTAAGGTTACTCTTGACCTTTAAGAAAGAATGTCCAAGGATTCCTCTTTATCCAAACAAAGATTGTTGTAATAAGGTTCCTCTTCACCTAGTTGAAATAAAAGATTAATAGAATACCAAAAAAAAAGACTTAGGGAGTGGACATTGGTAAAGTTATATTTGCCAAACTACTATTAAAAAAAAACAATCTGCTTCACCTCTTCCCTATACTTATTATTTTATTCTTAGTTGATTGATTGAGTTTAAACTAAATTAACATTACATTTCATTCTTCAATTTGAAATCAATCTAGGGTCTTTATTAAGTTACAAAAAATTTTCATAAATTCAAATAGTCAATTTACCCCTTAAGCATCAATAGCAACCAACACTAATGTTTATAATGCAAAAAGGTGAATTCCATTGTAATGTATATGAAACTATAATGTAGAACTTTAATAGAGAATGTGAACCATATCAATGTTATTTTTACCTTTTATTGATATATAGCAAAAATTAAAAGAGTTTATGGATCAAGTCCTATTAAACAACACTTCATGGCTTGCTAGAGATGCTTTAAAGAGGTTGGAATAAGATGGATAAGTGTGGAAATATGTCAATAAATTTAGTTCCTCAATGATCAAGATTAAATACATTTTTAATAAGTAAAAGCTCTTAAACTTCTTGTATTACTTACAATAATGGGTGTAATTCAAGTTACAACAATAAAAACTTAAGGATGTCGTAGGTGAGAATCAAGTTAACAATGGTAAAAGATGAAGGATTTCATTGGTGCTATTTCTATTATTAATCTTTTTGACGATTTCTAATTGTCTAAGGAAACTAAAGCCTCTCCCTATCATCTTTAAAATCCAAAACAAGTTATTACGAAAATAAGGGATAGGGTAATAAAAAGAATTATCACAAGCTGGTTGAAAGGAAAATAATCATAAAGAGAAGTTTAAGCTACATGGATAATCTAAACAAAGAGATAAATCACTAAAGAAGATGCAAGGGTGGTTTAGGTGCAATGATCCTTATTGTGCCTAAGATTCTTCTAAAAGGATAAGCTAAATGTCTTGATGGTGAAAAGAGGAAGCAAAAATGATCTTTTGAAAGTTATCCTTCACCTAATTGAAATACTTAATTAGTAATTAAATAAACTAATTCTTTTAATATAAGCCATTGGAAAAATAAAGTTGTGGTTATGGGAAAAATGCCTAGTCAGCCACTAACTTGGTGTAGGTCATACGATCTATAGCTCAACCTTTGTTTTTTTTAATACTTTCTCTATATCTTTTTGCTCCTACAACACTTCTATATAGAAAAAATAGAGAGGCTTAATATGTTCTTCTAATAGCATCTAACCTATGATGATTTTGGTAGGTTGTGCTCCATTATAATAAACTCATGTGATTTTAGTGTGATCAAAGAGATGATGCCTAAAAACTTGCCTATAATTCTTTATATTGGTTTTATAATCTAGCTCATTTTGGATGTTGTCCCTCTTACTCGTGCCCCTCACCACATATCTTTATTTGAGTTGGTGGAATTATTAAGGAAATTCAAGGTATTGTTAGAGTTTAGTTTATAAAATTATCAAAAATCCCTTACAACGCCTTCAATTCTCTTAAAAAGGAATTAAAATTAAGGCATGCACATATGTGATGATGTTGGACTTTAAACAAGGTAATTATCAATGATAAATACAATGTCCAATTAAATCAACATTTGATGGATGTATTATTAAGGGCTATTGTGTTCAGTAAATTAGGTTTGTGAAATGGGTGTTAGTCCAAATTGCCAAGTTTATAAGTAAAAGATAATATGTATAACTCATAGATTTGATGATCCCTAGAATAAGCATGTGTTTAGTTTTTGCCCTATTTAAAAACTAATGAATGAATTGCTTACCTTAATAAATAATTGTAGCAAATCTATATATGACAATCGTAATAGTAGTTAAAGAAAATAGGGAAAGAGATACAAAATTAATTTATAGTGACTTAACCAAATATATGACATAGGTGCTCTTCTAAGCTTCACTTGAGAATTTACTGTCTTTTTCCTTTAAGCTTTGTAAAGAGGAACCCTTTACAATATCTTCTTTACCATTGGCGAAAATTAACACTTTAAATCATCTTGTTTTTATCACAGCTGAGGAGCAAACCCTTCATAAATCTTATTCAAGGACAAGAGGAACTCTAACAAAGTGTACTTTAAGAAGTTTTCCTAATTGAAATAATTACATAGCTATGTAACTCAAAACTCCCTCTCTTACTCATGCCAATAAATATAGGCTTAATTTATATTAAGTCATTCATATATATACTATATAGCCTTTCAAAGCTCATAATAACTCCTCAGTACATCAAAGGTTCTTCCAATAATTCAGTTATAATTTCTTTGTACCTAAAACCAATTTAAATAATCATTAGACATACAAACTAGCTATTATAAGAGCTAGGTTTTTAGTATATTCGTTCAACTGGCTAAAGAACCACCAACTGTAATATTAGTTAGTAAGACAAAAAGTCCCCTCTCGATAATTTTTTAAACATGCCATTAGCTAGACGATAAATAATGCTTCGATCATTAAATTGTGTAACTGAAAATCATTATTCAGACAATGAATAATGTAGCCTATGTATAGTACCAAACAATAACTATTCACTTACTAATCATTTGGACTTAATATTTTATCCCTCCAAGTTTTTTTAAAGATTAAAACACACATATATGATAAAATTTTAATTTAAAATCATTATAGAAGTTTCCAAAAGTTTGTTTGAAGATTTTGAGGTTTTCTTTGAAGACAAACAAATTTCTTCTTAATTATGAAAGGATTTATGCTTTATGCCTACACACAAATGATCATGTAATGATTAAGGTCCTAATTCATTAAAATGAATAAGGTAAGGTTATAAGAAGGATTATATGATTTTTCTCAAGTCTTGATATGCTTGATTCTTCCATATTCTTGGTTCCTTACTACAACTACTTTGAATCTCTCTTAAGTTGTATATATGCTCTATTTTCTCATTTTCTTTATCCTTTGATTTCTTAAATGATTTAATTAGTTTATTTACTCACTTTATCCTTCCATTAATCTTTATTTTTAACATATTAACTTACTAATATCACCAAAGATAAAAATATTAGCAATAACATATTTTATCAAAATCATGGGTTAGAACCATACTTAGTTTAACAATCTTTCTCTTTTTAATAATTAGTTTAACAATCTTTCTCTTTTTAATAATGACAAATTGATGATTTTATGAAAATAAAATACATTAAATGAATTCCTCCTATGTAAAAGTAATATGACATGCTCCCCCTTAATTAATGCACCGTAAATGGTTAAGTTGCAATATCACTATCCCCCATTTTACAATTATCATTAAAAAGGGTGTATGATATATAAATCTATAAAAATCAAATGAAAATTTTTTCTCTCTCTACCTTTTCAAAAATTATATTATATGGTCAAAGAGTATATTCAAAGTGCTTATCAAGTAAGTGAGCAATTTGTAAAGAACTTATATACCAATTAAATGTCAATATATCTTTCTTCCCTCTATATTTATGAAACAATGATTTTCCCCTAAATATGTATGTCAAGTTAATATGATCAACTGTTATCAATATAAAAGCAAGTGTTTTCCTCGTTCTATGTATCATTAATGGTTATTTCCTTTTCTTCCTCACTTAGTTCAACAATTAGGCTTTTGATAACAATTTCCATATTTGGCTCATATAAGGGCTCCTGGTGATTTTTCTTTTGAAATCAATTGTTGGAGATATCATTCTTGTTCCTCACTTGATATTAGTAGAAGTAATAATAATTATTTATATTCATTTAATGCCCCTTAATAATGATTTATAAAGTAAAGAAATTAATATTTATAGGTGCCCATACAAGCTTGGGTCATTAACAATTAGTGCTTTAACTTTTTTAAACCCATACCTCTTTAGGTTTACCAAAAAATTACTCTTT
This sequence comes from Erythroxylum havanense, assembly GCA_024752395.1. Classification (NCBI taxonomy): domain Eukaryota; kingdom Viridiplantae; phylum Streptophyta; class Magnoliopsida; order Malpighiales; family Erythroxylaceae; genus Erythroxylum; species Erythroxylum havanense. The sequence continues at coordinate 24,768,610 of JANTNU010000008.1, forward strand.
CAAAACTCAATTTCTATATATATGTCTATAATCACCCAAAAAAGCATATCATATTAAAAAAATGAAAATGTTAGTGTTATATAGGAAAGAACTATAAGAATATGCCTTATATACATTTTTACGTCTTGATAGATGAAATGGGTGATATATTACTATCTTTTAGATATATAGGTAATTAAGAGCTCTCTTTGTGTGATAGTGATGCCTAAAAAATGACTAAACATATTTCATTCTATTTTTTATAAAAGTATGATCTATGGTGATTTTGAGCAAATGTCATGATTCTTTATTTTTCTTGTAAGGCTTAAGATGATATTGAGCTTGATTCATCTTGTTTTGATGATAAAGAGGAATATATGAATGAGAAGAATAATGCATGATCTTTTGGTATGGCCTTACATGAAAATAACCCCTATTTTTCTTTTGTGAGCCTTGCCTTTTAGGTTTAGATTATGAACTATACATAAACACATGAAATTTCCCTTTACCTTGAAACTTAGAAGATGATGCATAAGCATTGAATTTTGTTTATGTAGAATTGAATGTTATAGGCTAATATGATGATTTAGGAATGGAATCATCAATTAAATTCTTATTCCTCACAAAAATTATCTCAGTATTAGATGACGCACTTTCAAAAGCTAAACCAATTATCCTATCTTTAGATTTCTTTTGGGCTCCAAGCATGCTATTCAACTTGTCACTACCTATAATGAATCTAGACAATAAGTCTTTGAGTTGAATTATATCCTTCTTCAATACCTCATTTTTATGCAATAAATCATGATCATTTTTATTGGCAACAATCGTACTTTTAGAATTTACCATGTTATACATGATATATTTTAATTTCTCATTCTCAATTATGCATACATCTAATAGTTTTGAACCTCTTTATACATAGGAAGATAATTTCCTTCTTTTCATGCTTATAGCCTCTAAGAATTTAACTAACTCATGATATGAAAGCTTAATATCACAATTGAAATTATCATCGTGAGATTTAAAGCAAGAGCATTCTCGATATTATTGAATATATAACAAATGTGAGTTACCTCATCATTCATTTCTCCTATTTCAAAATTGCTTGTATCATACCATATGGTCTCTATTGTTCTTTTTTTCCCCCTTCTATTCCTTCTTCTCTGCATTTTTACTCCATTTTTGGTTATTGTCTTGTATTATGCTTATTATAAGTAATATTATTAGCATTACTATTATTATGATAATCATTACCATATTTAAGATAAAGTATATACTATATATAATGAGTATTTTGACATATTGAAACTTTATAAAGCACATATATACCTAATGTGAAAAATAAAACATGTATTTCCTTAATATTAAATATATTGAATTTATTTTCATTTATATTCTACTCATTCTTTTCTACAATCTAAAATAGATTAAAATCTTTAATCATAAGAAATTTGTTGACCCCCGAATTTTTTTCTTGATGAATAAGCATGATTTAAATGATTTTTGAAGTTTTTCGAGTTAATTATTATGTCAAAGTTAGTAGCATTTATTGAATGGGTAAGTGGAATTAAAGTGTTAAGGTTATAAGAATGTTCAAGGATGTTTTTGGTAAGACACTTAAGGATAAAGAACATAAGGCATATAAGGAAGGGTAAAATGGACATTGCACACTCATTAAGGGTAGGATTGGAAGAGGTAAATGTGGTCTTACATTTAAGAGAAGGAGAAAACGTGAATTGGGACAGAAGAAGAGAAATAAAAAAGAGAAAGAAGAGAGATTTCAGTGGATGAGAGAAAAGAAGAGAAAACAAGCTAGGGTTTCAATTTTCTTAGCCTTCAGGAGAGATTTTGAGGTTATTCAAGAAGGAAAAAAGATAGAGGAAGAGAAGAGCTTTCATTTGAGCTAAAGATCTCATCATTTGGTGAAGAATCAAGGAAATCAAGAAAGATAAGAGAAGCAGGAGTAGAGACATTGTGAGCAAGCCTATAAGCAAGGAAATCAAGGTGGATACATGTTTATAATAGAGTAAATAAGCTATTTCATGTTTTCTTTGAATCAAGAAAGTTTAATGTTTAGATGGCATCATAAATGTTGCATTTATTTGCTTTTTGAATGAATTGAGAATTTGCTATATATTTGATATGTGAATTGTGATGATTTGTGAAAAGACTTTTAAAAAAATTATTTTGAAAAGATGCAAGTTTACGAAATCATGTTTTTGGAAATGTTTTCGAAATATCTCATGTCTATGAAAAGTCAAGATTCAGAAAAGTGCCATTTTGGGCAATATGTTTACAAGTATATGAAATCAAGTTTCGAAAATGTGTTATTTTGGGTAACAAGTTTACAAGTCATGAATTACATGTTATGTGAGTTTGGGGTAATCCATTTAAAAATGTCACGTGCACATTGACCAAGTTAAAGGCTTCTCTCGCCTGTCCGCTAGTGACATAGAGCTCCTTCATGGACTCCCTCAAGTTTATGCTACACAAAACCACTATATGGGATTGCGATAGTGCCTCAATTTTACGACTACACAGGACCATTATGTGGAAATGTATAGTTTGCCATGTTCATGGATTTACCTAAACTATTCTGATGTGCTTATGTGATTGTGATATGTGAACAAGTTTGATGCATTCATGTTTTGTGGTTTGTAAATTTGACTGCATGATGAGAATTTGGGAAGCATGTGCTTTATGGATTCAATCAGAATTTTAAATGACAAGTGAATGTTTTCAAAGATTTTTGCTTATCTTTTTGTTATAAACTATTACCTACGAGCTTTCAAGCTCACGCCCTACCCCTTTTATCTCATCTTCAGGTGATAGCTAAGAGACCAAGTGATCAAGAGCCTAAGGGCATTTCTCCAAATTTTCTTATTTTGTAGTTTAAGTTGATTTTGGAAAAGCAAGAAGTTTGTTTGTTCAAGGACTTTTTGTAATTTGAGATTTTTAGACGATGATGTAATATGGCTTAGAATTCCATTAAAGATTTGTAAAACTTTATTCTTTTGATGTTAATGAAATGTGAATGATGCATGGATGATGTGAGTTGAAATTAGATATGCGGGAAGAAATCAACTTGAGTTGATGATTTTGGAACATAAATCGTTGATATATATATATATGTATGCACAAGTGAGACGTTACGGAAAGGAAGATAGGACTAATAACTAATCAGATGTAGTTGAAGGTGATGAGACAAATGAGTTGAGATTTGACAGTTTAATGAAATCATTTTGGTAGTTTAATGGTTATGCTAAGAACATTCCAAGTTTGCATAGTGCAAAATTTCAAGTCTTTCATGAGGCAAAAATTTGTGTTCTAACTTTAAGGCAAAATCTGGATTGATCTAGAACGAATTTGACAAGTTGTCTTCATGGAAGTTGTAGCTTGTCTTTCTAGCTTTTCAAAGCTATAAAGTATGAAATTTTTAGATGTCGCAGTCAAAAGTTATAGTCCTTATAAGTGGAGATGCTCAGGAGTATAGGACGTATCGTCTAGTGATGACATATCGTCTAGTGATAACGTGTCATCTGGTGAGGACGCATCGTTTGGTGAGGACGTATCGTTTGGTGAAGACGTATCGTCTGGTGAGGATGCTTCGTCTGAGGGCGCTTCATCTGGTAAGGATGTTTCGTCTGGTGAGGACGTATCATCCGGTGAGGACGCTTCGTTTGGTGATGAAGTATCATCTAGTGACGTCATATCATCTGGTGATGACATCATATTGTTTGGTGCACTGTTCATTTGATCCTATCATCTGGTCACATTTTTGACCCTATAGACAATCGAATTTTACTTCAAGGTCTCATAAAAGTTGTAGATCTTGAAATTCTCTTTCGAACCATCTAAAGAACACCTCAATCTAAGTTCTCTAGAGAAAGTTATGACAATTTTTCAAATTTGTCTAACCCTTCATCTGGGTTCGTTTGATCCTATCGTCTAATCCCACTATCCTACAGATGATAGAATTTATATTTAAGGTCTTCATGAAGGTTGTAGATCTTGAATTCCCCTTTGGAATCATCTAAAGAACCACTTAATTTGATATCTCTAGAGAAAGCTATGCTAATTGCAAGATATCTTTTGTGTACTGTTCATAACCTTCTTCTTGTCACTATTCATAATGTATTGTCTGATCCAATTCTAACCCTTTAGATGACAAAATCTCACTTTAATGTCTCCATACAAGTTGTAGATATTGAAGTTCTCTTTCGACCTTTGAAGAATGATCTTGATTTGATATCCCTAGAGCAAGTTATGCCATTGTCCCGAAATAGATTCAATATGATTGAGGACGAAACCTTGTTTGATTTCCTTCAGCCAATCTTTGTTATCTGACCTCCAAATGAAGTGATTATTGAAGGAATAGATCCCAACACACATTGTGCTATCTCTCCTTAGAAACTGGTAACTTTTGATGTAGATTTGAAAAATTATTGATGTAAAGAATATGAGGGATTGGTTGGAAGAGCATAATCGGGTTATGAACGTACTTAGATTTTTAGGCATATCTTGAGCTATAGAGCTCCGAATGAGGTGGTTCTTGTTTCAAAATAAATAAGAGGCAGAGAGCTACAATTATTTTGAAGAAGTCAAATTATGATTTGGTGCTTAACTGATGTGGGCACATCACCCTTATAGGACGATGGCTAATGAGGAGTCATTGAAATAACCCCCACAAGGATGCCCGCTCATGCTTTCTGATGATGACTAATGAGGGTTAATTGGAATAACCATATATGGTAACAAGCACAAGCACACGTTTTAGGATATCCCAGCTGGGCTCCGGAATCATAGTCCAACAAAATTTTTCATTTTAGTTCTCCAAAATAGGTTATCATTTCTATTGGAAAAGAGGAGTAATATTACTATCTTAGCCATCTTGGCTAAAAAGTAATGAAAGTTTTGCCATAATCATCTTCACTAAAGTTTTGTAATGAATAAGGCCAATTCTAATACCAATTATTGGTCTCCAATCGAAACACAAAAGGAGAGTGAATTGCGTGTCTTTTATCTTCATTTGAAAACTAACAAATAAATTACATACACAACTAATGAATGAATTACTAAGCGATTATGACAAATTAATTAATATGTAAAAAACAATAATAATTAAAGAGAGACAAAACTAATTCATAGTAATTCAACTAAATAACATGTGGCCTACATCCACTCCTTAAGCTCCACTTGAAAATTCAACCAAATAACATATGGTCTACATTTAATCCTTAAGTTCCACCTAAGAATTCATTAGCTTCTTACGAAACCCTCTATACAACACCTTCTTTACCATGGTGAAGAGGAATCCTTTTAATTACCTTACTTTATCATAGGTCAAAAGTAATCCTTTATAAATTTTATTCAAGGTTAAAAAGAACCCTCATAAAACTTCCAAAAATTTCTCTAATTACAACAATTGCATAACCATACAACTTAAAAACTCTCTCTCTTACTTACATTAATGAATAAAGGCTCAACATACGTTATATCATACACACATGTACTCTCTAGCATCTTAAGACTCTTAAACAACCATTTAGCATGTCAAAAGTTCTTCCTATAATTAAATTATGGTATCAACTCAAATAGTTACCCAAACTAGATATCATGCAAACTAGTCATTCGATAACAACTAATTTCTAGGTTATTCTACTAGATGGTTACCTCCTTTAGCTAATCAAACAACTATCAATTATGTTATTGATTAGTTAAACCCTTATTTGTATATAAATTCCCATCTTAACAAATTTTTAGATAGACAATCAACTAACTAATCATAAACCTTTGGCTAGTTAGTGAATAGAGCTGCGATCGGCAAACAATGTAACTAATGAATATTATCAAAATAGTGAATATTTTAGCTTATATATAATGTGAAATAGTATCTATTTACTAAGTCATCCAAACTTAATTTTTTCCCTCCAAGTTATTTTAAGGATAAAATATACCTTTTTAGACAAAAACTTGATTTAGAAATTTTACAAAAGTTCTCAAAAGTTTGTTTAAAGATCAAAACAAAATTTCTCTTCATTATATAAGGATGTAAGCATTATACCTTATATATAAGTGATTTTTTAATGATTGAGCCTCTAATTCATTGAAATATTGTAGATGGTCTCCATTTTACCTATTTTCTTTACCCTTTGATTGTTCAAATAATTCGATTGGCTCTTTTTTGCACTTTATGCATCCATTAATCTTAATCTTTCACATATTGACTTACTAATATAAGCAATAATAAAAGTATTCTAGTAACATGTCCAATTATTATTAAACTATGAGTTAGAACCTCACTTGATTCAATAGGATTATTCCTGATTATTTCATTCAGTTTGACAAAATCTTATGTTACTTTATACAATATTATGAATGATATGCTTTGAGACTTCTTAGATAACTTTATAATTATCTATTGGGTAAATTATTAAAAAAATTAAACTTTACTTAATTTTACAATACTAGCTAGAACTAATAAAATTAACAATAAAATGCTCAAATTTTTAGTTTGTCATAAAAGAAATACATCCTTAATTGTATAGTTAATAACGCTAGTGTAGCTTGTCATGTTAGCATATCTATTTGACACGTGATGGAACGTAAACACTAAAATCCACATCAAATTACTAAATTAAAAAAATAAAAATTATAACCATAAATCTCCAATTTTTTTTATCTTCGTGGCACTTATCATTAAACAAGTTTTACAGAGTGGCAGTTCCAGATTTGACCTGTTTGACTAATAGTCACTTAGTAAAGTTAGCTATAGTTATAAGGGTCTTAAATTTATAGCACATCGGCATAGCATTTAATATAGCAAGTCTCAAGTGTGGCATATGAAAATTGTAGTGGGTGAAGTAAGCAACAAACTCCATTTAACATATTTGGTATTCTTCTAATTCTTTATATTTAGCTCCATATATAAACTTAAAATGTACATTTAAGTTAGAATAAGTAACTCTTTCATGTCATCCATTTCTCCTATTGATTTTCCTATAATAAGAGGAATTATATGAAGTATGTTAAGAAAAAATTGAAGTGCTTAGCTATACTTCCCAATAAGAGTGGCCTTGTAACCATCCTTAACCTTCTCATCCAACTCGATGAAATTGAATGTCAATATTGGAGGCCTCTTGCATTAGGACTAACATACTCATTCCATGCTCGTTTAATGGATAATGAGGTCATTAGAATATATGCAAAGGCATATAAATTGGTATGGCTACTTGAATGTAAATTAAGAAGCATGGATTTTAGTGACACAAAGTTTCTAATTCCATGTTTTCTATTGATCAGACCCATATCAGTACCAAATTGCCAGCTATAACATGTTCATATCAATTGTAGATCTTTGGGTCCAAATCTAGTTTACAGGCATGCCTAGAGTTGGTGCCACAAATGTTAATGATTGAACACTAATAGAAGCCCGTGGTAAGTCTTCCTCAAGAGTTAGCTTCAAGTCCTCATGGTCCCATCCACCTTCTTCATTTTCTTCAATTACATCCCCATCTTCCAAAATTACTTTTATGTCCCTATTTTATAAATCATATATCGAAGAGAAGAACATTGGGAATTTAGGGTTAGAATTTTTGTTTTTATTTTTTAATTTAGTAATTTTATGTGGATTTTATTGTCCACATGTCTACCAATTGTCAAATAGATATCCTGATGCATCAAGTCACATTAGTGTTATTAATTACAAGATTAACGACAGGCTATTTTTATGATAAATCAAAAGTTAAGCTTTTTATTGTTATTTCTCTTTTTTGAAGATTTTATTGATACTTTTAATATTTTTGGATAATCTTACAAAATAGAGTAAAGTTCATAACCTTTTTTGTAATTTATCTTATATATTTGGATGAGCATGTATAATACTAATTCCATAAAGCATATACAATACTTAAAGTGTGTGTTTAGCTACGCCAATATAAGCTTTTTATAAAGGTAAGAACATTTGAGTTTTTACAACCTAAAAGCAAAATTTTAAGACATTTAATGATAAAGGTCCAAATGCTAATGGATCTAAGGAATATTTAAGCAATTATAAAGTGGTAAATTCCTAAGGAAGTTAAGAAACTTCAAAGCTTTCTTAGCTTAGAAAATTATTAACAACGATTCATCAAAAGCTATTCAAATAAGGTAGCACTATTTATTGGAAAAGAAATAGGTATAGAGCTAGAAATAATCTTTTCTAAGAATATTATGAGAAGTTCAAAGTTGTCATTGTATCTAAAACTGTCCTCAGATTGTTCAAATTAGATCTTTCATTCAAAATTCATATTAATGTGCATAATGCATGACAAGTTTGGTTACTAGAAATAAAGCTTATGATCTAATTGCTAAATGTCATTAAAACCCTTTTCAAGAACAGAAGAAGTTATTTGTAAAGCATTAGTTTCATATTGAATATGATCTAGTGTGGAACTAAAAACCAGGGAAGCATAATTATGTGATTAATACATTCAACAAAAAGTTTCTATAGTCTTATATGTCATCACCTAATATAAAATTTGCTAGAGAAAAGTAAATTAATAGCATCCTTTGATAGTACTATTAATAAGTTCATTTAACAAGTGAAAGATGGTGTTTAATGAGTTTCGTTTAACAATAATATATTCCTCACTTTAGTGCCTTATAAAAGCAATTGCTAAAGGAGACATGTGACTTACAATTGGATGGTTAACCTAAAGTTCAATAAATGATGTCACTCTTCTGATGGTTGGTTGAATATGGAGGAAGAAATTGAGGTATATATTAAAACTTATTTTATTTATCAACTTAATAAAGTAGATAGGAGAAAGAAGGCATGGTTTTTTAGCCCCTGCCATTGCTTAAAAGATTATTAATGTCAATCTTGATGGACTTTACTTGTGGATTTTTAAAAATTGATAGTATAACTTTGGTCATGGTGGTGGTTGATTGATCCTCCAAATATATTGTCTTCATACTAACTTCAAATTCATATTTTTCTAATGTAGTTGTTGAATAGCACTTTAGCTAACAACTTCGATGGCCAATTGTAGACATCTCTTTTGAACATAAAGGGATTCAACTTATAATTGTCCGTATGTAATAACCTATAAATAGAATGCTAAACATAAAGGTTTAATGACGTAATAAAGGAACACTTGCTTTATTATGTAAGTTTAAGTTAGAAAATTTTGCTAAACTCACTTAATATTACACAAATTTGCTATAACTTAATATAGATCTTTGATGAAGAAGAAGAAACCCTTCAAGATGTTATTAGGGTGACATACTCTAACTCCCCTTGAGATTTTTTAACAAAAATAAAATGAAAATGTACTATTACCTATTTGTTTCCTATAGATAAATAATAAATACTTGATCAAGTGAGGGATGATCTCTAAAAGGCCTAAAAGAAAAAAGAAGTAAGCTATCCAAAATAAAAGAACTTTAAAATTTGAAACTGAAATAAATTTTCCCAAACTCACTATACAAATTTGGAAGAAGTTCAATATCAAACAAGTATATAAAGGATTGGTTTTGAAATATAAATGAATTTTTAAAATACTAGGCAGGGTGATAATGCGACATATAGATTAAAACTAGTTGAAAAGTTAAAGGTACATCAAACTTTCTATGTTAGTTTATTTAAAACACTTTATAAGGATGTAATAGCTCCAATTAGGAGTAAAAACAAAAAGAGTTGCATTAGTTGTAAGAAACAATTTGATGAGCAAGTAGAAATGATACTTGATCATCGAACAATAAGAAAAATTAAGAAGAATTAGGGGACTAATATGTCGGTCTAATTAGATAACAAAATTGTTATTAATGATATTTAGTAGAAAAAGATAATACAATTCAAGCATCAAATCAATAACTATAATACAATTCAAGTGTCAAATCAATAACTACCTTTAATCTATTCTAATAGGGGAACCATATTCATTTGGTAAGGATGGTTTGTTAACTCTTGATGCAAACAAATCTTATATGCTAAAAAGAGCAAGCCTTAAGCAAGAACTAGCATGACAATTGACACGACGGAGGCATGTCGATGAAGCAATATAGTAGTATTAATGGGATCAAATAAGTCCAAATATTGATTGGCTATACAAGATTATTAGTGCATTGAATAGCTTAACTATATGCGTATTGCTCATAAGTATATTTGGATAAACCAAGCACCAATGTTGCTTACAACTAGAATCTTGTGTTGATAGACTAGAATATAGGTTTATCTTGGATGGATCATGCATAAGTTGGCTTAAGAATGTGCTCAATAAAACCTTTAGATAAAAATGCTAATGACATAACAAGATAACAATATGAAATAAGGAACAATATGAGTATAACATTAGTAAAAATCATAAAAAAATGGGAAGATGTGATAATCCTCATTTTTATTATATTTATCTATATATACATTATCCTAAGTAGATTTGACTGACAACCACCAACAAAATATTTAGCTTAATGCTTACATGTTCCTTAACTTGTAAGCTTAACTTTTGTGCCTTGTACTATCTATAAATAATTTAATCAAATAAAACTCAACTATGATAGTGTTGTAGTCAATTATTTTTAAATAAATTATTTCAAATATCATAACCTTTGAATATTTTTATAGAAAATACGTACTGTCATGTGAGACATGACTATAGTCGAGTGTTAACTTATTAAAAATAGACAAAACTGCCATTTAAGCCTTTATACATGTTCCTTGAAGTCAATTAGGGATTAACAAGAAATTAAGCAAACAACAAATTAAAGATTGCCTCTTAAAAAGGACAAAAGTCCTTGAATTTATGATTCTTGCAAAATTTGAATTTACCCACTAAAAAAGGGAGTATTTTGCTATGTTTCTGTTACTAATCATGATACTAATTTCCTTTGCTCATTCCTTCTCTCTCTTTTCATTGCAAACTCATAACATTGTACAAGTTTCCTAAACATTTATTAGGTTTTGAAATAGGCATAAAACGCTACAGTGGCAAGTTTCATAGATGGAGAAATAAAAAGAATGATGAAAATGACCTTTTGACAAATCCGACATTAGTAAAAGTTAAAAAAGTCGACCATAGCAGTAATTGACAAACTAATTTTATAAGTACTTATGAGCTGATAATAATGATTAGAGATTGTTGTAAGGGTAGAGAGAATTTTGAATTTGATAGTAAGAATTAATAAAACCATTTTTTATATAGAGGAAGAGATTTTTGGAGATAAAAAATAACAAAATGAATAAAGAAGACTATTTGTTGGATACTATACCCTTCATATTAATAAAGGGGTCTCTGGGTATTTTATATTGTAAAATAACATGCCAAAACAAACAATATCAACAACAATACCATCTAATAAAAGTTCCATTGAGACTTGGGATCTGAAGAGGTTTAATAATATACAACCTTACCCTTATCTAATAACTACTACTACTACTACTACTACTACTACTACTACTACTACTAATGGAATCCTTAAATATTTGGAATAATTACCTTTACTTTTGTAATTATTGTGAAAGTTGACAAAATTTACATTTTATATTATCTTTGATAATTACAAGCACATTATTTCTTTAAATTTGTATAAAATATTTTAAATATAAGGGTTATTTATTGATAGTGAAATTGAAAATAATGTAACTTGAAGTAAATTTAGTGGTTTTTATTTATTGATAGTGAAATTGAAAATAAGGCAACTTGAAGTAAATTTAGTGCCTTAAAATAGTCTTTCTAACACTTCACATACTTTCCTTAGAAATGTCTTCGCAACGCTTCGGACTATACGTATCAAAATCAAACTCGACTACGTCCTACAATGAGGACATATAAAACTCTAACAGCCTGTTTGGTACGAGGGAATAGAAATTCTATTCCCTCCGTATTCTTCGGTAATTAGTAAGCCAACGTTTGGTT
>JANTNU010000008.1:24791877-24805226 GCA_024752395.1 Erythroxylum havanense
TAATACTTCTCGTCCATGAACGGTCACGAGAATATATGCTGTAAGGACTAAGCAAAGGCAAAGAAGACTCACAAACACGATTTTCTACAGGCACATGAGTAATTTCTACAAGATTTTCTATTTTTTGTGATAAAACACTCTTCACACTTCTAAGTAATGATGTTAAAGACAAGCTAGACGATAAATGAACTGGATCTGAAGAATCCATCACAAAATCTTATGAAACTCTCTTCTTTTATGTTCCCCTCTTGTGGAAAAGATGCGAAGGTATGTTTCCCTAAGAATCCACTCAAAGAAGTAAAAACCTGAACAAGACGCAAGATACGTTAAGGGTAAGCAGGCACGGAGACCTGACCAAAAACATAACTGAGAATGGGAAACTTATTTTATTTTATTCTTCATCTTTTTTATTTCTAAAAATAATTATTCTACTTTTTATTTATCATATTTCTTAAATCAAATAAATCGTGAGGTGTGAGGACCTAGTTCTTAACGGATTGCCCAAGTCATGCCTCATGCCTACTTTCAAACATTCCAGGAAGCGCAGGGTTCAAAAGTCCAAGAAGCCCATTTCTTAACTCTGGAGCCTTGACAGCAAGTCATGTCATTGTGTCACTCGCTGCCCATATACAATATATCGCGCAGACAACACTCCCAGACAATACAATTTTCTTGGACCCTTCTCTTTCTGCATCTGCATCTGAGCATTTCTCTCCTCTCTTAGCTTTCACTCTTTCTCTCCGGTTACGTCGATCGGGTGTCTGATCTCTCTCAATCCCGATCCAGGCCACCATGGCGGCCGCTAATGCCCCTGTCATCATGAAAGAGGCTTTAACGGTATCAAATCTCGTTTCTACTTTAGATCTAATTACTTTTGGCTCTGTTTCGTCTTCTTCTACTCGTCCTCAACTGTTTTTTTTGCCTTCTTGCAGTTGCCGAGCCTCGGAATCAATCCTCAGTTCATTAATTTCACGCACGTTACTATGGAATCGGATAAGTACATCTGCGTCAGAGAAACTTCGCCTCAGAACAGCGTCGTCATTATCGACATGAACATGCCCATGCAGCCTTTGAGACGTCCTATCACTGCCGATTCCGCTTTGATGAATCCCAATTCGAGAATTCTCGCTCTCAAAGGTACCGTATTTCTTTTTCGCGAAATCTCATGACTTCTTGGTTGTCTTTTAATTTGATCTACTAGTTTTTGGACTCTCTTTATAGGCGTTGATGGATAATATTACATATTTTAAGCAATTTGGTAAATTTGTGGTTGGATTTGGTGTAGTTTTAGGTTTATTCGATTATGTGCCATTATCTGACATCTAATGCTAGGTGCTTTTTAAAAGTTTTATATCTTTCATGGTCATTAAGTTCTTGCTTTGATCTGCAGTCCCCGTGGTTGTAGTAGGATGGCGTAACTATTGTTTGTGTTATAGCGTAGATGTGGACTGCAGTTTGTGGTGTCAATTTATTACTTTGTTTGATATGCCATCTAATGATGTGTGACTTTTGGGTTTGAAGCTCAACTTACTGGAACTACTCAGGATCACTTGCAAATATTCAATATTGAAATGAAAGCAAAAGTGAAGTCACACCAAATGCCTGAGCAGGTGACACTTTTGTTCCCCTCTAATTGAGTGATATGATAGTACATTTGTTAATTATTCTATTCCTGTGTTGAATCTCACTATTCTGGGCAATATTGTTTTTCCCGTGCCAAAGGTTGTGTTTTGGAAATGGATTTCCTCAAAGATGCTAGCACTGGTCACACAGACTTCAGTTTATCATTGGTCAATTGAAGGCAATGATCTCTTACCTTTCCTTCACACAAGAACATGCATCCCTTTCTTTCTATATATGTCATTTTAATGGATTTGGCTTTGTTATAATGGATCTGTCTATGCCTCATTTTTCTTTATTTATAATTGTTATCCTTTTTATGTGGCTTTCTTTTAATATTCTGTTGCCTTTTCGTTTATACAGGTGACTCCGAGCCTGTTAAAGTGTTTGAGAGAACTGCTAATCTGGTAAATAATCAAATAATCAATTATCGATGTGATCCGTCCGAAAAGTGGTTGGTGCTGATCGGAATTGCCCAAGGCCCCCCAGAGGTATGCTAATCCTGTATCTATTTTTTCATCTTTTTGTTGTTGGATTTTGTATTTAATCTATCCTCTCACTTGTTTCAAGTGAGTTTAAGTTACTTCTAGTATCTGATATAGATAGTAGGTGCTTCAGCATTTATAGAGAAAGTGGCATCAGTTTGTCTCTGTATTTGTATTATTAGTTAATTAGTATTCAGGCTGCTGAATATTAGCTAATGTGAGGTGGAATGCTTGTTTGTAATTGTAACGTTCATGATTACAGTTAAGTTTTTCTCTTCCTTATCTGTCACTTCAGTGTGAAAATATACTTCCTATTCACGGTATGTTGACATCTAATTCAAATGTTTCTTTGTCTTATCTTTTTTTTGTTTGCCTCATACCACATTTGTTTTATCAAACACGATTCTTCCTTGTCCTTGTCTCATTTTAAAGCTTGTATGCCATTTTTTTAGGTGCTGAAACATTCTCTAGTGATTATTGGTAAAAATTGGGTATAGCCTAATCATTTTATCAGACCCTTTGATAGAGTTTTCTAACATCCCCTTTTTTCTTGGAGCAGAGGCCACAATTGGTCAAGGGGAATATGCAACTTTTTTCTGTGGACCAACAGCGTAGTCAGGCGCTTGAGGCACATGCTGCTGCATTTGCTTCATTCAAAGTGGGCCTCTTTTGATGATGACACTTTTCTGGCTTATAATTGTATACTGAGTCATTCTGAAGTATTGATATATTTAATGGTTCATTCAGGTGCCTGGAAATGAGAATCCTTCACTTCTTATTTCTTTTGCCACAAAATCATTCAATGCTGGACAAATAACATCGAAGTTACATGTTATAGAACTTGGAGCGCAGCCAGGTAACTTAACCTCTGTCTAGTATCTCCTTTCATGTGGGAATTCTTTTGCATGAAGAACTTGCTTTTTGCCTTCATTTAAATTTATTAGTTTGATCAAAAGCAAAATCCTTGGTCTCCATGATATTAGAAGCATATGCCTGTACTTTTGTCTGTTTAATTAAGTGATTCTAATATTGTTACTGCTAATGTGTTAGGCAAACCATCGTTTACTAAGAAACAAGCAGACTTATTCTTCCCACCGGACTTTGCTGATGATTTTCCTGTGTCAATGCAGGTAGAATTTAAATTTTCATTGATTTATTCATCCACCTGATTTGGTTAACCTAATCTAATAACCTCATGTTTTTATTTGGCAGATATCTCAAAAGTATGGCTTGATATATGCGATAACGAAGCAAGGACTACTATTTGTTTATGACTTGGAGACTGCTAGTGCTGTATACAGAAATCGTATCAGTCCAGATCCTATATTTTTAACCACTGATGCATCCTCCGTAGGTGGGTTCTATGCCATCAATAGAAGGGGCCAAGTTTTACTTGCCACAATAAATGAAGCTACAATTGTACCCTTTGTTAGTGGCCAGGTATGCTACTAAGACTTCTTGGCTTGCTCTCTCTCTATCTTTGTTTGTGTGTTGTGGCATTATCCCAAGAGGAGCTAATCATTTTGGTTACATTCAGTTAAACAATCTGGAGCTTGCTGTTAATCTGGCCAAAAGGGGAAACCTTCCTGGTGCTGAAAACCTGGTAAATAGGACCATTTTACTTCTTTGACTTTGCATGAAATTCTTTTCTTGATTTGCTAGAAATTCTTTTCTTGATTTGCTATGAAGTTTGATATCTTTATTGTATTTGTAGTGTTGATTATTGAATTAACGTTTGAATTAGGTGCGATAATTTCTTCACTCTGTTGACTTATAATCTTCATGTTTGTTGTCTTTACCAGGTTGTCCAGCGTTTTCAGGAATTATTTTCTCAGGCAAAGTATAAAGAAGCAGCAGAACTTGCTGCAGAATCTCCACAAGGACTTCTCCGAACTCCTGACACAGTTGCTAAATTTCAGGTTATTTTTGCAAACAAAGGCCTCATAGTTTTGCTCCCTCTATAATTCTCAGTCTCCCTCTTTTCTCTCTTCTTTTGTGAATCTATATATGGACAAGTACAATGATCTAAGCTATTCTCTTTATTCCTGTGGCAGAGTGTTCCTGTGCAAGCTGGGCAAACACCACCATTGCTGCAGTATTTTGGAACTCT
Source organism: Erythroxylum havanense (assembly GCA_024752395.1). Lineage (NCBI taxonomy): Eukaryota > Viridiplantae > Streptophyta > Magnoliopsida > Malpighiales > Erythroxylaceae > Erythroxylum > Erythroxylum havanense. The sequence goes on from JANTNU010000008.1 coordinate 24,796,093, forward strand.
ACTGACTAAAGGAAAGCTTAATGCTTTTGAGTCTTTGGAATTATCACGCCTTGTCGTGAACCAGAATAAAAAAAATCTTTTGGAGAATTGGTTGGCTGAAGACAAGCTTGAGTGTAGTGAGGAGCTTGGAGATCTTGTGAAGGTCAGTTTGTCGAGAACTTTCTGAGGTCTCCAGTTCTTATTCTGAACAGCCATTTCTTTTAAGTAGGCTACAATGATGACAAGTCAACAAGCATTAGATTCATGAACGATGCTGATAATTGATTTAGGCACCTTGTTTGAGATAGCTGGGGGATTTTTTATTTCCTCCTTATTCCATTTCTCACACATATATTATCTTGGTATATACATGCATACCTTGTAGGCTGGTTTATTTGGGTGTTCTTGTTTAATGTATAATTGCTATCAAATTACTACCCTTAGTTTTACTTATTTTGTCTTTCTGATGTTGGAATCATGTCTCCTATGCAGACAGTAGATAATGACCTTGCACTCAAGATATATATTAAGGCTAGGGCAACTCCCAAAGTTGTGGCTGCATTTGCTGAAAGGAGAGAATTTGACAAAATTCTTATATACTCGAAACAGGTAAACTTCTTACTCTTTCAGAATCTGCGATTACATACTGTAAGACTTACATTATAGCTTATTGCCTGTTTTAATCCTACCACAATCTTCCACTTGATTCCAGGTTGGATATACACCTGACTATTTATTCCTCCTCCAAACGATATTGCGGACAGATCCCCAGGTTTGGTGACTTATTTTGACATTATTATTCTAAAGATGACCAAACTAATCATGGTCATCTTTAATTATTATATCAGTTGCCTTTAATTATTATTTCTGATTCTATATAAATCGAATTTTCTTAATATCTGTATTTGAATTTTCTGCATTGCAGGGTGCTGTTAATTTTGCTTTAATGATGTCTCAAATGGAGGGAGGCTGCCCAGTTGACTACAACACAATAACTGACCTATTTCTTCAGGTTCAATGATCCAAGTTTCTTTTTACAACATTCTTGTGCAAAGCTTTGGAAAATATTTTAACAAATTTCTAACGCCAAATTTTTCTATTGAAGTGGGAGGCTTGCCTTCTCTGTTTTATTTTTTGTTTTTCTGGGGGTGATCACAAGAAGAGAAAACAACTAAGTCTTTACTTATTTCCCTTATTAATGTAATTTATTTTCCCCACAGAGGAACTTGATTCGAGAAGCAACAGCTTTTCTTTTGGATGTTCTGAAACCAAATCTACCAGAACATGCATTTCTTCAGACAAAGGTCACTATTTTTTTGTCTATTTCTTTTACAGCCGCTTTTGTAATTGACAGCTTTGTAAACTCATACCCATCTATATTCAGGTTTTGGAGATCAATCTTGTTACCTTCCCAAATGTGGCAGATGCTATTTTAGCTAATGGTATGTTTAGTCACTATGACCGCCCACGCATTGCGCAACTGTGTGAAAAAGCTGGACTTTATATTCGGGCACTTCAGGTAAAAAGATTTAATCTCTCATTCTTTTGAAGTACTATTCTTACTCTCTGGCATGACAAATTGTTTTTTTTTTTTTGCAGCATTATAGTGAGTTGCCTGATATTAAGCGTGTCATTGTGAATACACATGCCATTGAACCTCAGGTTTGGAAGTTAAATGTTTTTATGTGTTTCTTGTGATTCTATTTTTTTTTCCCTTGGATTTGACCTGATGGTTTCTCAGGCTCTTGTTGAGTTCTTTGGCACCCTTTCTCGGGAATGGGCTCTGGAGTGTATGAAGGATCTTCTACTTGTCAATTTGAGGGGCAATCTTCAGATAATTGTGCAGGTAAGTGAACTATGGCTATTTGTAGTCATTAGTTTGAGATGTTCCTTGAGAAGGCTAATACCTACTCTTTGCAGGCTTGCAAAGAATACTCTGAGCAATTGGGTGTAGATTCCTGCATTAAACTCTTTGAGCAGTTTAAGTCCTATGAAGGATTGTATTTCTTTTTGGGTTCATATTTGAGCTCCAGGTTCGTTCATGTCACTATGATTGTTGTTAGTTCTTCAATCAGAGAGGAAAAAGATTCATTAAGACGCCAAAAGCAATTTACTACTACATACATTACTCAATATAAATTTTGGTATTACTGTTAAAAAGGTTCAAAAGAATGTATAGGTAAGCTAGTATACAGTCTATAAGATAGTAGAAAGTACACTGACAACTTCTTCAATCCCTGTCGATATTCCTAATCTCTATGACTCATAATGGGTTGCAGCAGTCCTTGAAATCATCTAATCTAATCAGTGAAAATAGGGTTATTTACACTACCTGTATTATGGCTAAAAGATGCAGAAGAATGTATTGGGTCTTCTTTTACATTCTAGTCTTTTGTTTTGAAAAGTAATATTCTGTATCTCTGACTCATAATGGGTTGCAACAGTGCTTGAAATCATCTAATCAACTCTACAAAAATAGGGGTTATTTATGCTACTTGAACCACTCGGTTTTACCCCTATCTGCTTGCTAATACATCCATCTCTATCAATCTAACCCACTTTTTTTATTGTTAATTACCCAGTTGTGCACAGTGAAGTTTCGAAGGCAGCAATGCCTTTCTCACTTTGGTCATGTTCTATAATAAAATGTAATGGCTTCAGTTTCTTCCAAATAGTTTGCCCTAATCAACAAAAATAGGGGTTATTTATGCTACTTGAACTTGTTGGTTTTACTCATCTCTAATTGCAAAAACATTCATCTCTATCAGTCCAACCCACTTTGTTGGATTTTTAATTACCCACTTGTGACCCAGTGAAGTTTCCTAGGCAACAATGCTTTTCCCACTATGGTCATGTTGTATAATAAAATGTAATGGCTTCAGTTTCTTCCAAATATTTTGCCTCAATTTGGTTTCTTATTCTTTTTCTTGTGCTTTTGGGATAGTGAGGATCCTGAAATCCACTTCAAATACATTGAAGCAGCTGCCAAAACTGGGCAGATTAAGGAGGTAGAACGGGTGACACGTGAATCAAACTTTTATGATGCTGAAAAAACAAAGAACTTCTTAATGGAAGCCAAGCTCCCAGATGCTCGTCCATTGATCAATGTCTGTGATCGGTTTGGTTTTGTTCCTGATCTGACTCATTACCTCTACAGAAACAATATGCTTCGCTACATTGAGGGTTATGTACAAAAGGTAAGATTAAAGATTTTGATTCCGTCATATAAAGCCAAAGGATCTTTCAGGAAAAGATATAATTGTTGCTTATTTTTTTTATAGGTCAATCCAGGAAATGCTCCTTTAGTTGTTGGACAGCTGCTTGATGATGAATGCCCTGAAGATTTCATTAAAGGTCTAATTCTTTCAGTTCGTTCCCTTCTGCCAGTGGAGCCTCTAGTAGAGGAGTGTGAGAAAAGGTCTGTTATCTGCTCTGAATCACCACATATCTTTTATATTTCTGCATCTCACTTCTGTTTTCTGTTGGCAGAAATCGTCTTCGTTTGCTTACCCAGTTCTTGGAGCATCTAGTAAGTGAGGGAAGCCAAGATGTGCATGTTCACAATGCTCTGGGTAAAATTATCATTGACAGTGGCAACAACCCAGAGCATTTCCTTACTACAAATCCGTATTATGATTCACGTGTTGTTGGTAAGTATTGTGAGAAACGAGACCCGACACTTGCAGTTGTTGCGTATCGTAGAGGACAGTGCGACGAAGAACTTATAAACGTTACAAATAAGAACTCCCTCTTCAAACTGCAGGCCAGGTTTGTGCTTCATTGTTGAGGATTAGGTTTATATGATATATCCACTGCAATTTTTTTCCCTCAGCTGATTGCTCATGGTTGTAATATCAGGTATGTGGTGGAAAGGATGGATTCTGACCTTTGGGAGAAAGTGCTTAGCCCAGAAAATGAGTACAGAAGGCAGCTAATTGATCAAGTCGTGTCTACTGCTTTGCCTGAAAGCAAGAGTCCTGAGCAAGTTTCTGCTGCTGTTAAAGCATTCATGACTGCTGATCTTCCACATGAGCTGATTGAGCTTCTTGAGAAGATAGTTCTTCAAAATTCTGCTTTTAGTGGAAACTTCAACCTGCAGAACTTGTTGATCCTGACAGCAATTAAGGCTGATCAATCAAGAGTTATGGATTACATTAATAGGCTTGACAATTTTGATGGACCTGCTATTGGGGAGGTGGCTGTTGAGTCTTCATTGTATGAAGAAGCATTTGCCATTTTCAAGAAGTTTAATTTAAATGTTCAAGCTGTGAATGTCTTATTGGATAACATCCGTAGCATTGAGCGAGCAGTGGAGTTTGCTTTCCGTGTTGAAGAAGAAGCTGTATGGAGTCAAGTGGGTAAGGCCCAACTGCGAGAGGGTCTAGTGAGTGATGCAATAGAGTCATTCATCCGTGCAGATGATGCAACTGAGTTTTTGGAAGTTATAAAGGCTGCTGAGGATGCAAATGTTTACCATGACCTTGTGAGATATCTCCTAATGGTGAGGCAGAAGACAAAGGAGCCCAAGGTTGACGGTGAACTCATCTATGCTTATGCCAAAATTGATCGCTTGGGTGACATTGAAGAATTTATTCTTTTGCCTAATGTTGCTAATCTACAAAACGTTGGAGATCGCTTATATGATGAAGCCCTTTATGAAGCAGCAAAGATCATATTTGCATTCATTTCTAATTGGGCTAAGCTAGCTGTTACGCTTGTTAAACTTAAGCAGTTCCAAGGTGCTGTTGATGCAGCAAGGAAAGCAAACAGTGCAAAAACCTGGAAGGAAGTCTGCTTTGCTTGTGTGGATGCTGAGGAGTTCCGCTTGGCCCAGATATGTGGGCTCAACATTATTGTACAGGTAAGTGAACTCTTGTTTGTGATCAATTTTACTAGCTTTGGAATGTAGTGAAATGATTCTTAAATTTTTATGCACATGTAATAGGCCCCATCACCAGTGATTTACTTATAAATGCTTCTCATTTATATAACAGCAGATATAAAATTCTAGAACTGTTGATTAACTTTACCGGTGGATTGTCTTTTATTTTACTGCTGATGCAATCTTCTGTCATATTGTTAGGTTGATGACATGGAAGAGGTCAGTGAGTATTACCAGAACAGGGGATACTTTAACGAGATAATATCTTTAATGGAGAGTGGACTTGGATTAGAACGCGCTCATATGGGCATCTTTACTGAGTTGGGAGTTTTGTATGCTAGATACCGCCCTGAAAAACTTATGGAGCATATAAAACTTTTCTCCACTCGTCTGAATATTCCCAAGCTTATAAGAGCTTGTGATGAGCAGCAGCATTGGAAGGAGCTAACTTATTTGTATATTCAGTACGATGAGTTTGACAATGCTGCAACCACTGTAATGAACCATTCTCCTGAAGCATGGGACCACATGCAATTTAAAGATATAATTGTGAAGGTTGCAAATGTCGAACTCTACTACAAGGCTGTACACTTTTACTTGCAAGAACATCCTGATCTGATCAATGATCTTCTCAATGTGCTTGCTCTCCGTGTTGATCATACTCGTGTGGTGGACATAATGCGGAAGGTATAGACTGCCAAAGGCAAAAATTTGCTTGCTTATGCTTCAGCTTTGTTTTTGACTTGTAGTTGGGGTTGTTCAGAATTTTACACTTAATTGTATAGTAGTGGGTTTTTTTTTGGGGCGCCAAAACTGGGTTTTGAATTACAATTTTTTATAACTTTTAAGGATGACACTGATCAAAGCATTTTATTATGCTTTGCTGAACATCATGTTTTTAAATAATCTTGTTTTGTTATTTCATTTAATTTGTTCTATTCTGAATTTCAGGCTGGTCACATTCGTCTGGTCAAGCCATATATGATTGCAGTTCAAAGCAACAATGTCTCTGCTGTAAATGAAGCTTTGAATGAAATTTATATAGAGGAAGAGGATTATGACAGACTTCGTGAATCTATTGAATTGCACGACAACTTTGATCAGATAGGCCTTGCACAGAAGGTCAATTATATAATCCTATTATGTTTTCAAAATCCAAATGGTGGGTTTATACTTATGAGAGCTATTGTCTCCATGCATGTGCAGATTGAGAAGCACGAACTTCTTGAGATGAGGCGTGTTGCTGCTTACATATACAAGAAAGCAGGAAGGTGGAAGCAGTCAATCGCACTGTCAAAGAAAGACAATCTTTACAAGGATTGCATGGAGACTTGCTCACAGTCTGGTGACCGTGAACTTTCAGAGGAGTTGCTTGTTTATTTTATTGAGCAGGTTTGTTTTGCTTATCTATCTGTCATACAGCCAGGCCTTCTCTCACCCATAAAGCACCTTGTGGTGCATCCAGATAGATATATGTGGCTATAGGGAGAAGGGCACATATTTTTTATCCTGACATAAATTTCTATGTTGAAATGCTCAGAAAAAGTTATATTCTCATTGAGTCCTGATTTTGTCAAATCTTTCTTTCATCAATTCCTGAATTGCATGCCTGCTATAACACCATTGCCATTTCATAATTTTTCGCAGCTTGCATTCTTTACTGGATATTGTCTTATTCACTTGCATTATGTGACGACTTGTTAGGAGTGTATTACATTTTGCGTTTTCCATATGCAGGGAAAGAAAGAGTGCTTTGCTGCATGTTTGTTTGTGTGTTATGATCTAATCCGGCCAGATGTTGTCCTTGAGCTTGCATGGATAAACAATATGATAGATTTTGCTTTCCCATACCTCTTGCAGGTAATCTTCTCATTTTGCATTGTTTACTCTTCATCATCTTTTAAAATTTTGTGTAATGCTTAATGAACTTGATATCACTATTGCTCTTTTACTGTTTTATAGTTTATTCGAGAGTACACTGGCAAAGTAGATGAGCTCATAAAGGACAAAATTGAAGCTCAAAATGAGGTGAAAGCTAAGGAGAAGGAGGAGAAGGACATGGTTGCTCAGCAGGTATGCTTATTGGTTCAAATTTGTCTACCTATTGGAAAAAAAATTCCTACTGGCCTATCTTAATCAATGATTTGTTTAACTTAAAAAAAGATATGCATTTTCTGCATGCTGGAAAACCTAATGTTTTGTCTGTACTATTAAATTGAAGAGCAAAAAATTCTTCCTTTGGGGAGAGCATATAATGTATTTGCCGTCTCTAGACCATGTTCATCAATCTTTCAAATTATTCCTGCTGTTATTTATTTGCCTAGAGACATTGCTTGGTTTGGATACACACTTTTGCCTTAAGGATGAGTTCACTCATATAAGTAAAGATTCCTATCATCCTTTGTGCCATTGGGTTCTGCAAAACTAATATGTATCTTCATGACTACCTTTGAAAAAATCCACTTCTATTCCTGAAAGAATTTGTTTTACCGTGACTTTGAAAATATTACAAGTCAATTGAAGTATCTTAATCACTAGTTATAAAATGAAGAATATAGCAGCACGTATCATTTTCAGGTGAAGTTCCGTTTATCACTGTTTCAACTTTATCTTACGACGTGTCATTGTTGTTGGGCTGCAACTCTGTATTAAACTAAAATAAATCAAAAGTTGCACATTGACATATATTCTCTTGTGCATTTGCAGAATATGTATGCGCAACTATTGCCTCTTGCTTTGCCTGCCCCGCCGATGCCGGGAATGAGTGCTGGCTTTGTGCCACAGCCACCACCAATGGGAGGTCTTGGCCCGATGCCTCCAATGCCAGCTTATGGCATGCCGCCAATGGGGTCCTACTGATCTGAGGATCATAGGAGGTTGTTTTCTTCAACACTGGTGAAGTCGAATGTATCTGTAATTCCCGTTCATGCTTGAGGGCGAATTCAGTTCTTTGGGTGGTTGGAGGAAATTGAAATTGGCATCAACAGAAAAAGAAAACTGCATTTTGCATGAGTTGTGGTAAGTAGTTGGTCTTTTGGAATTCGTTTGGTGGATAGGAACAAAATTTTCCCCCCGGGTGGATGAACCACAATTGGTGCACAGCACAGGTTGCTGCTTACTAAAGAAATGGGATTTGTAGCTTTTGTGGACAGTGGCAAGTCTGCTACGTGTATAGGTAAATTTCATATTTATATATTTAGATTTTGTTTTGGCTCCCTACTCCCTAGTCCCTACCGGGGTTTTAACATTTTGTAGTCACCCATATTTTGTTCTCTTATACAAAATTGAATATTCTTCTTGATGGACCTCCTTGCTTGCGTGTATTTGAATGTAATTTTCACGTACTTGTATTGCAAATGGAATTTTTGGGTCAAATTTATTAGTTAACATTCTATGCTTCTCAGCTGGCGTCCTATGATCTGTTGTTAGATTTTGGTTCCACTGAATAAATGGTTGCATGAAAATTGAAGGGTTTCGAGTTTAAGAACTCATTTATAAATTTGATTCGAATTTAAAATTTAAGCTTTAAACATTATAATTTGTACCTTATATTAGTTGGTATTTATATAATGTTATTATTTTTAGATGCATTTAGAATTATGATTTTTTGTTTAATTTGTTATATGTTATTGCAAAATAACTTATAAATTAAAATTTATTTTATTAAATGGTTGAATAAATAATTTATATTTAGAATTTTTAGAAAATATTAGTGTAAATTTATTAATTTCATAATGAGTTGAGTATTCTCTTGAAAATGACATTTAATTAATTGGAAATTTTAGAATTTAATGACATTTATATGTTTTGTTTCAAAGTATTGTGTGTTGCGTCCGTTGGAAAATTGAGTTGAGATTTGATTCCGATCTTAGCGGAAAAATTATGAAATTTTTTTGTACTTTTGATTTCTCGAAAATCAAGAACTATTTAATTCTATAAAATGGTTAATATAAATAATATTAAAGCGAAAATTTAATTTGCACCTTAATCTGAAGCTTAATTTTTGTCTTGTTGTATCTTTCTAACCGTTTTTAAATTTAATCTGTCTCAATCACTGTAGCCATACAAATGTTCGACCTTTAACGGTATTCACCGAATGAGTTAAGAGAACTTTGTAACTTTTACAAAGAGGGTTAAGTATGAAGTACTAGTTCCATAGAACTTAGACATATTTATAATAAGCTTTGGACGTTTTGGTAATTTAATTGAAATTAAATTCTAATTTCAATTAAACTTTAATTAGAATTACAAATAATTCTAATTAAATATCAAT
>JANTNU010000008.1:24811399-24827951 GCA_024752395.1 Erythroxylum havanense
AGAGCGTAGAAACTTCGAGAGTGAAGAGACAGGGTTTAATACAGAAGCAGCCAACCGTTAGATTAAACGAACGAATGTGATAGATTGCGTGGTCGTCACCCCATTCGCTCTTAGTATATATACTTAATAAATATAAAAGTTGGACAACTCTGCATATGTATATAAGTAAATAAACATGGCTTTGATGTGATGTAGCGGGCTGTTGAGCCGCTTGCCTTTTCCACTTTCATCTGCTCTGTTTAGATTTACAAGCACGTGGTTTTAAATTTACAAGCAAAACCGGCGTCGTTTCTCACTTAGACAGAATTGGACAAAATAAGGTTGGACAGATGATCCGGACTCGAATTTGTATCCCTCTGAAGAACAGTAATCGATAAAAAAACAGAGGCTAGAGCTGGAGCAAATGGCACTGGCAGTAACCTCTATGTTCCATTATTATTAGTAATAAGCGTGTTGTAACAATAACATTATTTGATACAATTCTGCATTAATGGTGCTCTGTACCATCTCTATACTCTGGGATAAAATACCTCGTCCCCAGCTTCACTATTCATTCCTTGGTAAAGACGATTCAACTCCTGACCGTGGTATTATTCTATGTATCTACGTCAATGATTCTAAAATAACTTCCATACGAATCTGCTCCAGGACACTTCTGTGATGAACTTTTATGTGCTTAGAAATACATGTGATACTTGTATATTAGGATGCTTCCCAGACCTTGTAATCTCTTCCTTCAAGAGCTACAGACCATTTTTTGGGCTCACTTGGCGGTTCATAGTAGCCTGGTCCAATTTTCATTGCCAATTTCTCATCGATGATAGCTGCATACACATCCCTTTCGGCCTTGGTGATTTTAACCTTTTTAAAACAGAAAAGAATATTAGCATGTTGATGCTTACTGTTCATACTTCTTCTGAAGAGGATTTCCGTGTGCTTAAGTTGCCGAGAATATGAATCAAAGCTCGTTTTACCATTAAAATAAATAATTTAATTTGGTACTTACCAAGCTACGGCAATGGATTTTGTTCCGGTTTCTGAGAGATACAAGAGCTGAAATCTCCGATCGTTGATGAGAGATGATATGGTCAAAAAATACAGCTGGTGTTCCTGGATGAGTCAGGATGTACGCGTATCCTTGCATTTCCTTCCCACCGGGAAACCTCCAGTGGCCCTTTTTTGAGAAAACTTTCAGTTCAACTATCATTATAATTCCAGTCTTCGTGACAACATACAACGAAATTTTGATTCTATTTATTCTTCTATAGATACTTCACCCTAAGCTGGGGCCATTGCTCAGCTATTTTCCCAACAAAATAAGGCTTTGCATGATGTTTTCCAAATGTTTCCCTCATGTGACCTCCTTTCTGTCTTCTAAGTATTCCTTAACTTTAGTACTATCAATTTGAGTTCATTTACCTTTCCCCTATTTCACGATTTGTTTCTTTTTTCCCTTCTCTAAACAATTGATTATTTAACTACTAATAATCTCATCAAAGAATCTTAAGATTTTCAATCTCATGACTTGTTTTTACCACTAAGGGTAGTTTAGCTTTGGTTAATTTCTTTGCTGAAGGATGAATTAAGTTTAAAGCGGATAAACCTGAGTGGAACCAGTGTCATGATTCTCTATGAAGGTGACAGCACGAGAGGGCCACCATCCAACAACCCCAGGAGGCTTTCCCTTTGGGTCTGATAATCGCCAATACTCGCATCTTTCCAGCACCTACAAGAAATAATATCTTGTCAATGCCATATGCTTATCACAAACTGTTTGAAATATGTAATAACAGGAATATAAGAATCAAATGAGGTTACTTACGAGGAATACAAAAACGTCTACTTCTATGTCCTCATTTTTCGGAGTTAAAAATTAGGTCTTCCATCAAAAGATGAATGTACACTTTTTGACTATGATCTCAACTCATGAAGCCTTCATGATTACATGAAAACTCGTTTATCATACTTTGGTCGTACAAACGAGAGCTTACCGAATGAAGAATTCCCTTGGTGGTGACATCAAAAGCACCGGCAGTTCCACCAGCAGCATTGATCCAGTCAATAATTCTCTGTCGATGCGGATCTTGATTGTAATCCATCTCACCATATGTGTAACTAAGAGAATCCCAATACTCGCCAACTGCAAAATAAGGTTCACTTGCATCCAGGTAGTCTTTGACGTAGCCTCCCCAAAAACCTCTAACGAAATCAAGCCTCCATCCATCATACCCAATTTCTTTTCTACATATCAAACAAGACAACAAATTAATCAGATGTATAATAACCCTTCATCTAAACAAGTTAAAGCATGTCAAGTAGAGAAAGCTTATCTGTGCAGTATGAAGGACGTCTGACAAAATTCAAACAAAATACATCGGGAATTTGAGGTCATGCACATATCATGCATCAGTTCATAAGTTAGTTGAGAACCTGTACGGTTCTTTTCACACATAAGGTTCATGTGGAATTATAGAACTTGCTCATCTAAACAGAATAAAGTACCATTCAATTAGGATAACAATTTCTAGATGTATCCTAAAATCTTCCAATCTGAAAGCAGAACTTTGGTTTCTTTTGTATTATACGTGAGCAATTGCCACTGAAAAAAAGGGACTAAAAAGGAAATTCAGAAAAGGAAAACTAAATCAATAACCTTAACCAGTTGAGCCATTCTTTGATATCTTTCCGCACAAAATCTTGTGAATGATCAATATTTGGAGCAGCGTGGAAATTGTCTCCACTACTCTTATTTCCCCTACCCTGAATGAGACAAACACAAAACTCTGAGCATCTAGAGCATACAACATCACGGAGATGCAGCGCATGCACCATAAATTGACCAGCTATAATGTCAAATTTATCCTCTAGTTACTGCCGAAAATATAATTGCTTTTACTGCTTTAACTACTCTGAAGCTTCTCTGGCAGTTCACAAGCATTAATTTCAATTTCACAGTGCACAGAATACTGTAAGGTGAAGCATGTAACACTGACAATTGAAACACTTGAACAAATACTTGTAATTCCTAAATCAAATTATATTAATTGAACTCAACCAGTCATGTTAAACAGTAACATGATGGCGCTTTGCAAGTTCTAGAAAACATCTTTCAGATAATGATCTTTTTTTTTTTAAGAAAATAACATTTTCAGATAATGATCGTACACCTGAAAATGAGGATCATCAGCAACAACTGCCCGATCATCCCAATTTAAACGACCTCCAAAAATATTCCATATGCCATTTTGATTTTGATAGTGTGCACAACGGTGATTCAGGACAACATCTCCAAGAACTTTAACATCCACTTCATGAAGATTTCTCACAAGGTCCTTCAGCTGATCAATACTCCCATATCTAGTGTGCAGATACCATAGCAAAAGTATCACAAAGTCAATTTAGCAATTTGATATTAACCATCACATGGACTGCAAAGCACCTTAAAAGTCACTCTTTAGAAAGGCTGATCATTATCCATACTGAAAGATAACAAGTTTCAATGTCAAAAAGTAAAACGCATGCAAGCAAATCTCTACAAACACCAAAATCTGGAGCAAATAAAAAGGATTTTGACCATGTTTACTCGTATCAGCTTGAAAGACTTCCATACTGAAGCAATTAGAATTACCATTTTAGTCACAATATGATGACATATAATATATCTAATAAACTTGAAAAGGTACCTAGAGTTCAAATTATACAAATCTTTTGGCATGTATCCTTCAGGTGAAACGGATTCTGTTGGTGGGGGTAACCAAATCACAGTAAATCCAAGTGAAGCTACTTCTGCAGCCTTTTCTTGCAGTTCCACATACCATCTTCCAGACTTATGGGACTCCCAGTTAAAGCCTTGGAGCAATATCTCGTACCCTGTCCCTGTCCCAGAGGATATCTTAGGAGGATCCTTTTGTTCTTCAGACTTTAAAGCATTTTCTTCTGGGAAAGTAGGAACAGAGCTTCTGAAGATACTGTAGGCTTCGGCAGCCAATTTTTCAATTTCTTGGAGAATACTTTCTTGTGCTTCTTTTGTTTTTGTTGTCCTGCTCTTCTCAGAGGAAATATCACTCACTAAGTTTCTTATTTCATTAATAATCCCATCAGTATATGCAGTAGGAGAATCCTCTTGAATTGCTTCAACGGCCTCACTAGAAACTAGTGCACTTTCAGATGCTTCCTCCTTAAGTTGACCTGCTTGAGCAGTCAAGCTACTTGAGAGGGGAACGTAGAAATCATTTCCTTTACATTTCAGCCAATGATTCTCATTTAGTTTGAGAACAAAAAGAAATCCAACAAGTTCTTCATCCACAGTAAATGACCCTGAACATCCATTCCCATCCTCTTTTGGCTGCAGAACAGAATGTCAACAAAAATGATGAATAATTACAAGGAATAATATGCAACAATCAGATTTATGGGAATTAATGAACATTTAAATTTGGAAAAAAAAGAAGAATTTGCTACACAAGCTAAAAGAATCAACATGCGTTCTACCTGACTTCCCATCAGGTCATGTCAAGATGCATGGCTATGAACAAAAATGTTTACCAGTATCTATGTTGTAGACATAGTCGTGAACAGACCAAATTGTTAGACAAAGCCATAAACCACACAGTAAAGACAAACAATGTGTATATCTTAAATCAGTTATTACAGTCTAACACAAAGTGTAACACATCTAGCCAAAAGGAGGATGATACGAGGAAGAAGAATATAGAAGAATATACAATAACAACAATAAAATTAATCCTTGACACAGAAAGCATAATATCTCAATCCCCTAATATACAGTTATCATTTATTTCATGCTCAATTAAGAAACAACCTAGAAGCTGAACCCACAACATGCAAGCAGTTCCTTGGCAGAAAAGAAGAGTGAAGTTGAGCATACATGTAATTCAGGAAAGCACATGTGGCTTGTTCACTATAGAAACCGTGTTATCCACATTTGAATAACAAAAATAGAAACAACATCCATAAACAGAAATAATTAGTAAGAGAACAAAAAGGTAACAGGAAATTTCAGATTACTTTAACCTTCTAATAGAAGACTAGAAAACTACTATTTTATGATTACATAAATGATTCTTAACAAGAATAATAGACGAATGTCATACAAAACAATCTTTAAGTGCATGTTATAAGTTCTCTTAAGAGAAAGTATACTTTAGTCTTGTACCTGCAATAAAGTCCGCAAAGCCTTGTTCTTGAATATAGTTGTTCCTGGTGGATGTGGAGCAGGTGGAATCTCCCAATTTTTCTCATCATCTCTGCAAACTCCCCAGTGAACAACTACTTCTGGTATATCAGTTTCTAAATATAGAAGAAACTTAGCCGTGTTTGGGCACTTTTGCACTGAAACAGTGATTGAATTTCCAATAACAATGTGCTTAGCAATAGGCCGCTCTTCATAAAAAGCTTCCAGCTGCCTACTTTCTTGTTTGATATCTTTGGACTCAGAGTTGTTATCTTGAGTTTTAGAAGGCAATGCTTCTGTTTGGAGAAGTAGATCAGATAGCCCTAGGATTAGAGAGCACTAAAACAGTTAATTTATCAGCGAACACAAAAACAAGGCAGTATGTACATGGAAGAGTTAATAGAAGTGAAAGCCACCAACTCATGATTCGGCTTATTGGAAAACTTAACAGTGAGCATGAGCTGAATTCACAAATTAGATAGAAGCAGGTCATCTGATTCAATTTCAAAATTTATTTGCTACTGGACCAAAACTGTTGAGATGTGTGTTTGGTAACAGATTATGTACCAAGGTTTAACAGATTAATCACTCACCATAAGAAGTATGTAATATTATAAATTATAAGAAAAGAGGAACAGAAGAACAGGAAATACACCATGAGATAAACAACCAAGTGTACTGCTTGTTTTCTGTTTATTACCAAACGAAAAACGTTCTCCCAGGTTGTGTTACAGTTACAGTTAAATGCCACTACCACACGACAAAACTTATTTATACCGTGAAACCCAGGGAAGTATAAAGTCGGCACAAGTGTCATGATTTATATACCTGGCCATATACTGAAGCCCCGTTTTGCTCCAACAAAATTGCCATCATCCATAGGGTAGTCAACAAGAGGCACCCTAAAATCTCTCCCCTTATGCTGATACCAAGCTCCTGTTTCTTCATCCTATACGACCACAATCAAAGCAATATAGAGAGTTACTGGCATATAGATACATCTATATGTAGTAATAAGCAAAATACTAGCATAGAATCTCTGGCACTCAACCACTAAATTTCAAAAATCAAAACCTTCAAGACAAAATTAATGGCTGCAATTGCACTATTGGAATCAATATCAATCTTCACTTCATAAAACATGTCTCCTTCTGAATACTTCTTTAGCGGAGACTCTATTGCATAGTCCTGTAAAACACAAATTAGATTATTTATTATGAGAAGCATTATCTATGGTGCTCAAATTTTGGAAGCCAACAATTATTACTTTTATAGAAATTGAACCAGGGGGTCTCATGTTCTCAGGAGGCTGATCCCATTCACTGCAAAATTTGAAGAATCGCCAGTAGTCATTACACATATCAATGAACACGTTACTCTTTCACATAGAAGACCGAGCAAATGAACAAGAAAAAATTATTGGATGTCAAAAAAATTTCGGGTCATATAAGGATTAACAGCATAATGTAAACAAGAGTAGGACATAAAAATGAATGCAAGTTATAACCTGCCATTATCGTCAATATAAGTAACTCCCCAGTGAAGAATCCATTTCCCTGGAAGGCTACAACCTACTGTAAGCTGCCAATTTTTTTGATCCTTAGCCTGATCCAGTCTAACAAAAATCTTTCCCTCCACCTAACACAGGAAACCGAACAGTTCAACCTCTATATCAAGGTAATCACACACTCAAGGCCGTAAAAGACAAAAGGAACCTTCGAAATTTCCGTCTGACGCAATTCCTTGTCCAATTATCAACAAAAATCAAACAAGTCCACTGAATTGAGGCTAATTATCAGTTAATGCAAAAATGCATTGCAACATCAAGTTAGACATGTTCGGTCACATAGTAACAGTAAAACAAAACAAGTAAAGTTGCCAAATAGCCTCTATCTGTGAAGTACAAGTTAACGCTACAGTTTTTTAATATATAAAACACTTCGATAACCGTTTTTTAACTTTTCCGCGGGTTTCTCAACAACCCAAAAGAACTTCAAAACACGCATAAACGAATACAAAACAGAGTCCATTTGCGTTTACCGTCTCGGTTCGAGTGAGAGGGAAGGTCTCACAGAAGAAAACACCATCGCTAGTGAATTCAGGAGTCTCAACAAGAGCCGTATCGCCGGGGGAGCTAGCTCGAACAGAGCTCCGAGTCCTACCAAGCCTCAAGTTGCCATAACTGGCGCGATAAGATAAGAACTTCTTCGGAGAGCAACAGTTGAGAGAGCACGACCTCACAGCCTGGCCTCTGCAGCGGAGTCCAGTTGTCTCTCGCCGGGAGTAGTGGAGCAGCGGCTCAATCGCAACCGTCGACATTATTTGTACGGTGGCGATCTACAGCTAAGGAAGAAGAAGAAAGAAAGAAAGATTAGGAGAACAAGACAAAATACGGAGGAAAAAAAAGGGAAACGTATTATTAGAGCAGATGGTTTGCTTATAAGGGATTGTGAAGTGGGCGATGGATATTTAACTTTGATATTCTTCATTTTATTCTTTTTTTTTTTTTGGGGATATGTTTTACGATCCATGCACGCTGGTCGGTGGTGGATCTGATCAAGGCTGCGGTGAACGTTCGTACGGGTCAACTTTTATCAAAAGGATAGCGCGAACACTCAAAAATAAACTTACTTTGGTCCATTTCTACGTCTGGCATGTGGTCATGTGGAGAATGGAAATTGTTGAAACTCATCCAATGGAAGCTTCTGGCCCCACTTTGCTTTCAAAAACAAAACCACGAATTTACAGTCAAACCTTTTACCCTTCTGTATATATATATTTGGTCATAGGCTAGGGTATCCGCTGGCGGAATTAGTGATTAATCTTCTCGTTAATTTGTAGGCATTTTATAGGATGGGACAGCTTATCCAAAAATTTAAGGCTACTTCATATTAATCTTCTCGTGGATTTGTAGGCACTTTAAGGAATGAGACAACTGGTCTAAGGATTTAAGGTCGCTTCATACTCAAAGTCAATAATCAAATTCTTAACTTTTAGTTAAGGATAAATGAGTCCCTTGCACTCAACTACATCTCTCTCATACACAAATCAATTTAATTTAATTTATAAATTTAATTATACACTTATTTTAAAAATATATCAAATATGAGAGTTCGTTAAACATATTGGTTGTTAAATGATTACACTACTTTAATATATTCTAAATAAATTTAATATCTAATTGAATTTAATAATAATAATAATAATAATAATAATAATAATGTGTAAGTATAAGTATAAATAAAAGTATAAAACATTATAGTAAATTATTCTTGATCATAGAAAATTTTAAAATATAAATTGTAAGTTATCAATATTTAAGTCGGATTAGTGTATAAGAAATTTATATATTTTAACATAGTATCAAAATGCTTTATTCTAAAGTTCTAATTTTAAATTGTGACAACAAGCACCCAATAAAAATCTTGTTGATACATGAAATTTAAAAAGTTTCAATAATAAGTAACTCTACCCTTGATGGATGAAGAAATTATTTATAAATTTTTTTAATTTTAGATTAATTTTATAATTTTAAAATTCACTTATGAATATTTCAGAATTTTACAAAAATAAAACCTTAAGGTCTCGTTTGGTTGACACGGATTGTTATCAGGGAAAATAATCTTTTTTCTAAAATTTAAATTACTATATTTGGTTCATTTTTTTAGTAGTTAAGAAAGTAAAAACTTTACTAATTTAGAGAAAGTATTGACACTTTCTTTGAAATCTAAATCTTAACACTCCGTTGAAATTTAGATTATTTTCCTTATGAATTTAATATAAAAAAATGGATTAGACAATTTAACATTTTTTCTTTCAGCGATTTTAAAATATATAAATTTCAAATAAATTTTGAATTAATAATTAAAAATATATACAATAAATATTAATTTATAAATAATAAATAATAAATTATTTATTTTTAAAAATAAACTATTTTATTAATACTTTATTATATAAAATATTAAAACAAGTTTAAATAAAAATATTTTTAAGTTTTATTTAATTTATAATTATTATTAGTAAAAAATATTTATGATTATTTTAAAAACGAAAATTAAAAATTCACAACAATTATAAAAGTTGAAATAAATAAAATAACTAACTAAAAAACTTTGAAAAAATGGGGGAAGGACAGATAAGAGGAAGGGAGGGAAATTTTCAAAATTTTTGAAAATTTTGCAAAAAATTTCACTTATTTTTTTTTAATTTTCGGTATCGGCCGATATTTGAATTTTGAATATTTTTGCTCAGAATTTTCAATCGACAATCTTCAAGTTTATATTTTTCCTTATTTAACGATTTCAATTTTTAGTCTATTTGTAGGGGTATAATTGGAAACACAAGTTAAAATTAAGTTACATTCTATAAAATACTGTTACATACAAAACACTATAATAAGAATCCACCAAACTTTCCTATTAGAATTATTATAAGTATCCAAACATGTGAATATCTTTACTTTCCATAGATTTATTTTCCAGGGAATTATATTCCAAATTCACTTTACTTTCTCGCCAACCAAACGGAGCCTTTGGGTAATTTACGCCGCGACAAACATGAAAATTTATCTTCGCCGCAGCGAAGTCGTCATACCAACGAAAAATATAGCTTCGGGTCAATTATGCCGCGACGAACTCTTGGCTTCACCGTGGCGAAACCCACGGGACAAACCCAACAATCCCAACTTCCTATTATAATGCAAACATAAATTCTTTCAACCACCCTCATCCATTCCACCTAAGACAAAATAAACTTGGACATGAACGCAAGCAAATTTTCAAATTCTTAATCTCATTGTAAATCGATTGTAATGCAAAATGTTTGAAAGCTAAAAGCAACATCAAAAGCAAAAATAACTTTAAAAGCAAAAATAAGCCTAGTCGGAGTGATGTCTTGACTCTTGACTACTCGATCTCTTGCTCCTCACCTGAAGATGGGATGGAATGGGAGGGGGTGAGCTTAAAACTCGTGGGTAACAATTTTATAACCAGTAACCAGCAAAACCATTGAAATACTTATTTACATTGTAACAAAAATTGACATTTAATCACAAAGCACATATTTCTCAAATTCTCAACCAAATTCTTAATAATGCAAATCAGGTATGCATCAATCTTGTCAACATATCATGAGCACATAAGCACATCAAAATAGTTTGGGAGGTCCATAAACAAAACGAACTAACACTTTCCCATATAATGATTCTGTGTAGTTGTGAATAGAACAAACTAACACAATTCCACAGTAGTTTTGTGTAGTCGTAAACATGAGGAAGTCTATGAAGGAGTTTCATGTCACTAACGGGCAGGCGGGAGAAGCCTTTAGTCGAAGTTCACTTGACATACAGAATGGACCAAACCAAACCCACTTAACATGTATCTCATAACTTGTAAACTTCTTGCCCAAAATGACACATTTTCGAAACTTGATTTTTTTCAAACATAGTATCTTTTCAAAAATCATTTTCATATTCTTTTCATAAATCATCAACACAATATGTTCATACCAAACACATAACACTTTTTCAAAGCATTCAAAGAGTTATAATGTACATTCATGAAATAGTTGAAATCATTTATTTCCATCATTTGAAAGAAAACATTTATGGCCTATTACTTAATTATAAAACTGTAACCCATCTTGAAATCCTTGCTTAAGAAATTGGCTTAAGGATGTCTTTCCTCTTGCTCCTCTTGCCTCTTTTGATTCCCTTCTTGATTTCCTTTAACAATAATAAAATCTCAATTCAATAGAAATTCTAATTTGAGAACCCTAGGAAAATACATTCACTAAAATGATTTTAGAGTACTTAAGCACATGCATTTCCTAAGTGTCATGAACCAAAACCCTTCCTATAAATCCAAACCTTCGGGTCAATTTTTCATAATTATTTTGATCAAGTATTTGAAGAAATTCGATAACACTCCTTCTAAAAAAATGTTTCTCATTGTCTTAAATTTCTAATGACACTAAAATTAATCAATTTAGTTCAGTACTTTAAAAGTTATGTCCCAATCATTTTCGAGCTATTCTTATACTAAAACAGAAATCTATATTCAACTTCCATTCAAAAATTAAAATCTTTAAAGACTGAATTAAAACTCGATTTCATTAGATAAATTGTAGCCATATGTCTCTAGTTTACTCCAATTCAAAAACCATCCTATTTGGATAACTACACAAAAGTTATGCCTAAAATTCCAAAGTATGCTCGGTGTAGAAAAGTTGATTTCGCCGAGACGAACTTTCACAGAAACCTACTTTGAGAATATGTTTTGTGACATTTTTCGTCTTTTTACTTCCCACATTTCACATATAACCCATTTTCAACCTAATCAATCTCTTCTACTTTATTTTCAACTTCATTTTAACCCAATATCCTTGACAAATACATCATAATCTATCTTTGATCATTAACCCGAAAAGAGAACATTTGCCTATATCATTCATCAACAACTTTCCACATATATTCAGCTTTATTTGAGTTTCATTTAACCAAACCCATGAAATTTAAAACATAACTTACCTGTTGAAGCTTCAAATTCTTCAAACTCTTCAATATCTCAAAAAACCCTAGATTTTCTCTTCTTTTCCTCTCCTTCCACGACACTCTCCTTCTTTCTCTCTTCTCACTCACAATTTTTCTTCTTCTACACTCTTAATAATCATAAAATGTTCCTTTTAGCGTCCAATATAAGCCTGATGTCTTTTAACCTTAAGTGACTTGCCAATTTTGCCCTTGATACATTCTTATTACTTTAGTACTTTAATTCTATTAATCCATGCAATAAATCCTCTTAACATTGACATGTTAATTAAACTCCAAATAAAATGATTTATTCTAGCAGGACCCCAAAATTTATTCAAATCATGCTTAATAAAATAAAAAAATTCAGGGCCCAACACCAACCATGCATGATAGTTTCCTCGATGGACATTGGTGTTCCTGGCACCATCAACCATCACACCTTAAACTCTCCTCTTCTAAGCTTTGGGGTTTTAGTTTAGCATACCCTTATTCTAGTCGCCAATAACCAGACCAAAAAAATTTCCAGATTCTTAATCAATAGGGTTTAGGGTTTATACTTTATTAATCTGAAACACTTTTCAGATTTATGTTGTAATCTTTTTTTACAATTCAATTCCAAAATTATAATCAATAACAATCAAATATTTTAATAAATTTATAGAATTAAACCTAGCTTTGATACCACTGTTGGAAACGGAATAATCACGAAACTTTTTTGTGACTTTTGATTTTCTAAAAATCAAGATCTATTCAATTCTATAAAATGATTAACACAAATCATAATAAAGCGAAAAGTTAATTCATATCTTATTCCGAAGTTTGATCTTTATCTTATTATATTGCTCGAACTGTTTTCGAAACTGATCCGTCTCAACCACCATAGCCACACAAATGTTCGATCTCTAATGTTATCCACCGAATGAGTTGAGAGAACTCTGTAACTCTTACAAAGATGGTTAAGCATGAAGTGCTAGCTTTATAGAACTTAAGCCTATTTGTAATAAGCTTTGGACGTTTTAGTAATTTAACTGAAATTAAATTCTAATTTCAATTAAACTTTAATTAGAATTACAAATAATTCTAATTAAATACCAATTATGCCCATATAAGATTCAATATCTCATACTGATTCTTATTTATTAAATATATCATATTTAATCATAAAGTTTCTCAAACTTTGCAATCAAGTCCAACTTGATTAAATTAATTTTGTTCTCTTCAACACATTCTATATGTGAAACCTATTAGGTTCCCAAATATGTTTTGGCAATGATTATAAAATCTATTAGATAAATTAAAACTCCTTTTAATTTATCTTTAAAATTTTAATTAAACAATTTACAATCATATATCAAGATTGATGTCTAGCAACATATCATGATCACCCAAATATTTAGGAATGTTAAAGTGATTTTGACTAAGCTTTTCGTGCATAATTTTTTCCGTATAATTCAGTCATATCATCATACAATGTTTCGATTAGATATAGAGTATATAATTAATATCTACTCTATTTTGAGTATAATCGTATTAATTCTTTTCTATTAGTTATTGATTCAATTAATGACATTTGTAAACTATTTACAAAATGTTTGGCCAAGAATTTCCTAAATCAATACTAATCGAGAACAACGGAACGTTCTCCCTAATTACTTTAGGATGATGAATCATATCTTGATCACTCAACTGTCTCCACATAGTTCATGCTACATTCAATGACTATCGATTACGTGACCAATGATTAAATAGATCATAAATAGTATCAAAACATAGCAATCTCTATACAAGATAACTTTGATGATTTCAAGTTAAAGAATCACTTTTGCAATCATCACAATAAGAATTCCATAGACATACAAGTAATGTTCCAAATGAATGTTTCATATTAGATTTGTTCAGTGAACTTGTTCTCTAGCAAGCACTTACACGTTTGTTTAAGTATTTTTATATTTTAGCCTATGAGATCGATTACTTCCTTCATAAGGAAAAACAAAACATGTGCTAGTCTTTTTACATTTTATTAATGTCTAATCTTAATAGAACAATGACTAGTCACATTTATGAATAATACATCAATATAATATAAATCTCATAATCATAATCTCATTATAATTTCATTTGTAATATACAATTATTCAATGAACTTTATCATATATATCTAAATATGTACAAGATAAAAAATACTTTTAAATAATTTATCATTAAATTTTAACTAAAGTGATTAACTGTAGAGCATAAACCTTCTCCCATATCGCGTGTCGTTTGCACCATGATTTTTTTTTTTATCATGGCACTACACCTGATTGTGAAAATTTATGCAAAGCATTTGATTTTTGGTTACGGAAGGATTCCATCTAACTGTTGGTTAGGACTTGAGGAGTTTTTGAAGTTACATATATATGACTTGATCAAAATGTATTATGAGTTTAAGAGAATTTAATTCGGTTTTAATTCTAATAAAATTGGATCAAAGTCAAGTTTAAATTATAAAATTTACATTTGTTAAGATAATAATCTGATTAAGAATAGAATTGACCTCGTCCTGGGCCGGGGGTCGTTTGTTGAAAAATGAAATGGAAAAACAAAAAAAAGGATTGCTGATTGCATAAATATAAATCTCAAGAAAAAGCCCTATTTAAGCCTCCTTGCCTGCTTTAACCCTCAAACCCCTATCAATTCTCAACACTCTCCAAGCAAAACACCGGCAAATGGCGAGCACAGAACCAGAGCGCCATCACAAAGAAGAAGATGAGGCGCCTGCTGCCGATGACGAGGACACCGGAGCTCAAGTTGCTCCCATCGTCAAGCTCGAGGAGGTGGCCGTCTCCACCGGCGAAGAGAACGAAGATCCCATTATCGATCTGTAAGTTTCACATCTCCCATTTCTGTTATTAGTTTCTTTTCTTTTTTTGGGTTGAAAAATCCAATTGTGATTTGGATTGGTTGCAGAAAAGCAAAGCTTTATCGATTTGACAAGGATGGGAACCAGTGGAAGGAGAGAGGCGCAGGTTCTGTTAAGTTGTTGAAACACAAGCAGTCCGGCAAGGTCCGGCTTGTTATGAGGCAATCTAAGACTCTCAAGATCTGCGCCAATCATCTCGGTTTGCCTTCCCTTTTCTTTAATTTTTTCCTTTTTTTTTTTTGCTTGTTACGATTGTGTTTGTTGTCGCCGTTAGGGTTCTGAATCTTTTAGTGCTTGTTCCTAGTGCTACCGACTATGTCGGTTCAGGAACACGCCGGAAATGATAAGTCATGCGTCTGGCACGCTACTGATTTTGCTGATGGTGAATTGAAGGATGAGCTTTTCTGCATTCGTTTCGCCTCTGTTGAGAGTGAGTACTTTGTTCTTTTCTTTTGTGTATGCCAATCTATAGTTGGCATCCTGCGATGTGACTTAAAGAGTTTACATCCTTATATATACTTGTTACTTGAAGCTGAATGAAGCCTCATATTTGCTGCCGTAAGTTAGGAATTCATGGTTCTCAATAACGTTTAACTTCTTAGTTCCACGAGTTTATTGACTCACTTTGAGTTCTGGGATATTATTTCTGTAGGTTATTTGGAGAGGTTAATTGTTAATGGTAGTATTCTCGTGGTTTCAAATTAGCATTGGAATATAGTTCTTTCCTTTTATGTGATTGAACATTCATAGGATTGAGTGTGCATGGTGAAACAGATTGTTTGGTTTAGAAAGTACATTAAGAATTCATTACACAAGTTCATAGTGTTTTTAGGAACTTCAATTCCACTTTTGCTAGGGATACTCCAAAACTTTTTTGTTATTATGAGAAGAAAGATTTATTATTACGGATGCATATTGAAGTATCTATAGAGATATCTTATATGTATGATGTATTGGTTTGTTTTCTTATGATCTATTTGGGATGGTCTTATATGTGATGACATGGATGACTGAGCATTTTATATGCTGTCCAGAGATGTGCATTTTGTTTTCTAGAGAGGCGCCTTATATGTGTGATTGATTTCTTCTCTCAGATTTACTTTGGATGGTCTTATATTTGATGACGTGAATGACACCGATTACTTTTGTGTATATCTTATTCACAACCTATTGTTTCTCCTTTATGTTCATTGTTGCTGTTTTGTTTGTCACCAGATTGCAAAAACTTCATGGAAACATTCCAAGAAATTGCTGAATCACAGAAAAGCAAAGAGGAAAATAAAGATGCAACTGCTGCTGCTGATGCTCTTGATAAGTTGAGTGTTGGAGATAAGAAGGGCAAAGAAAAAGCTGACGAGGAGGTGCATGCTGCAGTCAAGGGGGATGAAAGTAAGACCGATGAAGAGAAGAAAACGGAGGAGCCAGCTTCTTCAACTTGATTTGGACGATAGGTTTATCTTTACCATATGATGAAGTTAATTGTCTGCAGTTTACCCTGTTTCTTGTCCGTTTGACGGTTTGATCATGCGGCTGGAATTGATTAAATGGGCAGGGGTGTTGTGAGGTCTACGAGTTTCTGCAATTCGAGTCTATCAACATTTGGTTGTGGTTGTACGTTGAGGGTTGTGATTTTGCAATTTGGCTATTGTCATAGTTATTAGGGTTTTAATCAAGTTTTAGTTTGTTACATGTCAGCTGGTTATAATGCTCAGGGAGATGAATTGGACAAAAAGAATTTTAAAAAATTATTTTGTTACAGACGGTTTTTGTCAAGTATGTAGAAATATTATATTGGATAATATGTTCCTGAATTGAGCAATCTGAATTGTTACATGTCAAACTACCAAAAGTCAGGTTCTAATTAGGCTTCTAAAAACTATTCATCTACGTTTCAACTAGATAGCGTTTCAAGGAGATTGGAGTG
>JANTNU010000008.1:24828051-24849903 GCA_024752395.1 Erythroxylum havanense
AAGTCAGGTTCTAATTAGGCTTCTAAAAACTATTCATCTACGTTTCAACTAGATAGCGTTTCAAGGAGATTGGAGTGGCTTAAGAGGTCACCGGAGTAGTTTGGTAGAATTTGGCTAAGTGATGGTGGTGGAAGTGTTTGGTGCATGGGTTGTATTTTGGGCAATTTTGTGGAGAAAGAAGGATGAACTATGTTGAATGGTAAGAAGTGGAATTGAAGGTCTTTGAGTCAGCTTTCCAATGGTTCAAGTTTGACTCAATTTGGATTTGTGGTTTGGGAGATATGATTGATTCAGTATAGGTTGGTTAGCCTAGGTGGTAAAATGAAATGTGTGTAGAAATTGAGTGTTTTGGAGAACAATCAAACCCAAACTATAGCAATTGGTTTGCTATGAACCCCAAACGAAATTAACAAGTAAAATAAAGCAACAAAACAAAAATTTGAGTTGCAAAAACTTGAAAGGAAACTCTCATTCTTTTATTAATTCCCAAATCTTACATATGGAAAGAAACTTGACTTAAATAAGCAAACAAAAGATAGAAGAATGTGGATGACCACATGCAGTCCAACCACACATTTTTTATGACTTTAAATGACTTTAAAATATACTTAATATGGCTCATAACATCTGTCATTAACTTGCCATTAAAAGAAAAAAAACAGCTAATTAAAAATGACACTAAATGAGCATTAAGTAGCTCTTATTCAATGCAAATTTAATGATAGACAAGAGAGTTGAAACCTGGCCAATAAGTCACTCTATTGGGCAGCAACTTGACTTCTCTCGGCTAACCTTGACTCTTCAATTAAATCAGATTGGATTAAGATTTTATAGTCCCCAAATGGTTTCCATAAGGCCTGAAACTTCATAAAACAACTCAGCCCAATTTCTTCATTTATTTCTTAATCTGTGGCTTCCTTTTCTACTCCAAGGCACATTGCTTCAATATCTTCGATAGCTAACATTGATAGTCCTACATCATCATCTCAACCAACTAGATATGGGCTTCTAAAAACTATTCATCTACGTTGCATACAGAATTGAATGGTTAGATAGGCGAATCAGACCTGCTACTTAAGCTAGATGTCTTCGTTGTTCACTGTTGCTTATTGAGCTGTGAAGTTCTGTATTAACTGCGCGAAGAGATTGTTAGAATAAAATGTGGCCGGTAATAGTAATTGAGTCCATGTTTTGTGGCCAGGGTATGAAAGCCCAATTCTTGAATGATGAGGTTTATGACTTCAAAACTGATATTGTAATCACTTCACATCTTAGTTCCCAAGTTCATATATATTACTCCACTACGAAACTCAAAATAAAGAACGTCAGAGTCATCTTTTTTTTTTTTATTTATAAAAATGTTCATGGCACCAACCAGTAGGTAGATAAGCTAGCTAGTGAGCCAGCTCATTTGGCAGATTGGATCTGACAAACGTATAAAAGAAAAAGTGGCGGGTCTTGCAGTGCAGGGTATCTGAGCATTCCAGAGAGGCACATACGTTGGGACAAAAATGCCTTGTTCCAGGATAAGTCCCTTCTCTCTTCAGTCTTCATGAAATGACACTTCAACTTAGTAAGAAGAAGTGAAAGATAGAATTAAAAGCCCAACTTCCCCATCAAAGCTTTGAATGGTCCCAGCATTGGAACTTGGGAGGGACAGACAAATAAGAGAAGTAAAGTTTTGACATTGAGCTGGTACCTAACCATAAAGGGCTCTCAGATTCTTCTCCTCAGCTTTATGTCCATCATCTCCATACAGTGCACGAGCCATTACAAGCATGTTACGGACATATTCACAATAATAGGGGAGAAAAAACAAAGCAAGATTAGGTTGTTTTAGTGTTATTTCATTGCAACTATTGGTCAGCTCAAATCCCACCAAAACCTATAATTTCTCACATTATTAGTTGACAACTATACGGACTGGTCAATAATGGATTGAAAGATATGCACTTGGTTGTTAAGATACATATCACATATGTCAAAATGTTGTTTTGGTTTCTTTCTTCAATATGCAATCTTTTCTGGTCCAAAAGAATCAATAACGTGGACTTTTGGCTCGAGTAAACTTTGGATGGGATGTAGAGCACAAAAGCAGCTTTCAGTAGAGCTACCAGAGGAACGTATGGATAAGTTAAAAAAGTCATAACTGATCATCGATCTTATTCTACCGGAACTGCAACTTGCAACTCCAAAGTTGGTTTCACAAAATTTAAGGACCATAAAAGCGAAAGGCCATTAATGAGCACGAACAAGTTGTTATTGTTTCTCTTTTGTCAGCTTTCAGTTATAGATGATGAAAATTCGTTCTCAACACCGTCCATGGTTGATATTAAGCAATAAGTCAATATACCCTGTCGATTAGGGTCCCTTTGCGAGAGTTTAGGAAAAGTCGTAATGTACGTAGAATCTAAAAGTTTATGATCAGAAAGGAACAACTTTATTAGATAATGTTAGCTACTAACATGACAGTTGATATGTAATAAAAATTAATTTTATAGTGACTAACATTATCTGATATGTCCAAGTGACCCAACTTAACAAAACATTTTAGTTATTTTAAAAAATTAAAACCCAAAAACATAACTTCCCTTAGTTTTATGATTAAATAACCCTGATTGCATTTTTTAGCCCTTGTTATTAGGAAAAAAAAACACATTATTAGTCCCTATTTTGAACTTGTTTACATAAAATTATAATAAGGGATTAACATGTAATCTCGTAGCTTAAGCTTATAGCTTATAGCTTATAGCACTTCTAGTTAAAAAGTATAGGTATTACAAGAATAAAAAACCATATTAAATAAAATTATAACAAATCACTATATGACGATTTATCATTAGAGGTTTTAATTTTAAATCTTGGTTTGGGAACTTTAAAAAACTAAATCACTATATAAAATTAGTATAAGTGTGATTTTTTGGGAATTCTTTCTCATAATTATCAATTATTACTTGTTTGTTGGTTCTAGAACCTTTAAAATAGATTGTCCCTACAGATTCAATGATTTCTCTTCTCAAATTACGTAAACCAAACAAACAAAAGTCATCTTAAACATAGTTTGATCCTTCTTTTTCCAACCATTGAGTTTATAAGTCTATTGTATCATTGTGTTTTACCACAATGCGTCTGCTATTAAGATTTTAATTTTAGAGTTTCCTTTTATTTTTACTATGATGATTAAATGACTATCTATACAGAACTGCAAATTCTTGAAAATTTAAGAATCTAAAAACTTTTAATGAACATGTTGGTTTATTTGCAACTATATCTTGCAAGGATTTATGGCCACCTTAGCCTCTTCTTGGTTGACCTATCTGTCTTAGTAGGTAAGAACTTATGTACCTTTTGGAAGGGGATGGATGTTGACGAAGTGCACTCATTGTTTTTGAGAGATGGGAAGAGGAAGATTGATCACTCGTTAAAGAGGGGGAAGAGGAAAATTGAGCATCGAGGACCGTGATAACCTATCAATACCTAAAGAATAAGTTTAAGTTTGAAAATACCTTTTTTGTTTATTTAGTCTTATTGGTAATAGATGGGTATAATTAGCTAAAATGGTTATATTAAATGGTTAATTGAAAAAAAGGGTAAAGTCAAATTAATCATATCACCTTGCATAAAACCTTTTCTTTTTCATGTGCTTGTTTTTGGCACTTTTTTTATACTATTTTAAGTTTAGAAAATTTTGGCTTCTTTTTCACCATTGACAAGATCTTCTAATAATTGAGAATGTGTACAATTTTAAGGATTTGATACCTTAAGATAAGTTTTGAATCTTTGGGACAAGATATGTAGAACTTGATTCAGAAAAAAAAATTGTTCTAAAAGAATCATCAAAATTTAGATACATACTTAACTAACTAAGTAGCAACTAATTAGCATTAACAATTCCTCTTGTCTACTCTTGGTGAGATAATATGAAATAACATGTCCTCTTAACCTTACTTGTATAATCTTAGCAACATATAAGCTTTGAACCTCCTAAACTTAACTTGAAACCTCTTTAAATTAAGACTAACTTAACCTTTGATTTATATATTTTAAGAAAATGTTGAATTTTTACTATTTAATTATGTAGTGATATGCCCAGCATGCTGCCTCTTAAATACCATGTTTGATTCTTCATTCAAAATATGTTATTTTCTTCTTTCAAGATATGCAATAAGATATTTAATATGCCCATCATATTGTTTTCTTTCAATACGAGTCTATATTCATATATTATTTTTAATAGCATGTTGCCTTTGTAATAACTTTTTAAATTTATCTATATAAGATGGCGGTAAATGGAAGAGCTAGTATAAGATTATTTCATAGTGAACATTTTACTTAGGAAGGTACAATCAAGTATGTTGGTAAGGCACCATAATTTTTTTACAATATGGACTTGGATTATATGAGTTCAAGAGAGGTATATGAAATAAGTTCTATATTAGAATATACAAACATTGTTAGTGCATAGTATTTGATCTAAGAGGAGAGGTTGGAAGAAGGTTTGAGGAGGTTAGAATTTAATCAGAGTGCATTTGGATTTGATTAAATTGTTAGATGTGCATGGTATAATTGATGTTTGTATGGAGCATGTAGATGAACTAACACCATTCATACCAATATTAATATGGCATGATAACAAGCATAAAAATGAGGTATTTATGGAATTGGGAGGTAGAACTGAAGTGGATTTGGATTGTGATAATGTTGTAGGAGTTGATTTGGAATGTGAAACTATTGATTTGGAAGGTCATTATAAAGTTAGTGTTGATTTGGGATAGTGGTATAAGAGATTACTTGAGAGTTCATAGTGATGTTTATATTAACTTAGGAGGTAATACTAATGTTAGAGTGGATGTGGGAGGTAATACTGATGTTAGAGTAGATGAGGGAGGTGATTTAGGAGATGAACAAGTGATGATGGTGATTTAGGAGATGAACAAGTGATGATGGTGATTCTAATATAGTGCTTAGGATGGAGGTGAGTTGGGTGCTTAAGATAAAGGTGATTTGGGTGGTGAAGATGGAGGTGAAATGGGCTCAAGAAATAGGTGATTTTGGTTTTCATGATCGATATAAATCTAATTCAAATTTCAACATCAATGCTGATGTAGGTCATAACACAATGTATATTGATTCCTTTGATCCTTGGAGTTCCTTAGCCAGTGATGAACATCCCCATGTTGAAGAGTCAAATACTGCTTTAAGGTGACCCAGTGAAATTAATAGACATGTTCTTAGAGTTGTTGTAAGTGAATGGATGTTAATGATAGTGTTTGATAGTGTTAAGCATTTAAGGAAGTATTTGTTGATTATAAAGCAACAGTAGGATTTAACTTGAGTATTAAGCAAAACTAAGAAAAAAAATGATAAGATTGACTACACCGATGGCTATCCATTTTAGTTGTATGCTTCATTTGATATAAATATAAATGCTTAAAATTTAAAACTTATGATCCAGAGCATATATGTAATCTAACAAACAAGTTAAGGCTAGTTACCTCCAATTTTATCATAGGACACTTCAAGGGAAAAATCCTAAAGAAGCCAAGCATTAAAATCAAGAAAATGGTCAAAGAATATAGGGAGAAATTACATTTACCTGTCAATTCAAGCATGTGCAAGTATGCAAGGAAGAAGGTTCTTAAAGAAAAAGTAAAAGCGTAGCATAACGAATATGAGAAGATTTATGGTTATCCTTTAAGTTGAAAGAAATGACCCAAATTGATCGAGTTTCAACCTAGAAGGGGAAATGATCCAAGTTGGTCGAATTTCAACTTAGAAGGGATGAAGATAAATTAGAATTCAAAAGAACGTGTGCGTGTTTTAATGCAATGAAGAAGGGGTGGAAGAAGTTATTACCTATAATTGGTATGGATGGATGTTTTTCAAAAACAAAGTATCATGGACATCTTCTAAGTACCATAGGAGTTGATGGCTGCAGAGACATTTTTCCAATTACATGGGTAGTAATTGAGGTGGGGAATACTAAGAATCAAACATAATTTATAAAACAATTATCTATTAAATTAGAGCTTAGAGACGGTAAAGCAATAATAATGATTTCTGATATGTAAAAGGAAATTCATCCTACTAAAAGTTATTTATACACATTCACACGTATGAACGCTTTTAACTGGTTGTTCTTAATTTTTAGGGACTTATGCAAGCTAAGAATAATGTATTGCCTTCTACTAGGATATGTGCAAGGCATATATATCATAACAAGATGGGAAATTGGAAAGGAAAAGATCTTAGGAAAGCATCCTGAAATTGTGCCTGAGAAATATTCCCATAAGAATTTGATGACAAGCTCATCAAATTATACCAATTTGTGTACAAGAATGACTTAAATATTGAATGAAATATAATGTAGGTTTCTAAAGCGTTGAGTCTAAATGTTTATTGTAGACATCAAAATGAGTGAGACATTCAACTCTTAGATCTTGGTGTCCAGAGATCACCCTACCATTAGCATGTTAGAGACTATTAAAATCATGTAAATGAAGAGGCATTCTAACTTTAAAGAGCAAACTAAGAGATGAAAGGGAACATAAAATTTGAGGTGATGAAAAAATTGAATAATAATAAATTAAGTGCAATGACATGGAGAGTTATTTGTAATGACGACAAGAAATATGAATTGGCTAATGGGGATGACATACATTTTGTCCAATTGTGGAGGGAGTAGACTTGTAATTGAAGGGAAAAGAACTTAAGAAAGCATCCTGAAATTGTTTCTGAAAAATATTCCCATAAAAAATTGATGACAGGCTTATCAAATTATACCAAATTGGGTACATGAATTACTTAAATATTGAATGAAATATAATGTAGGGCTTTCTAAAGCATTGAGTCTAAATGTCTATTGTAGACAACAAAATGAGTGAGACATTCAACTTTTGGATCTTGGTGTCTAGAGGTCACCTTACCATTAGCATGTTAGAGATTAAAACCATGTTAATGAAGAGGCATTCTGACTTTAAAGAGCAAGCTAAGAGATGAAAGGGGAACATAAAATTTGAGGTGATAAAAAAATTGAATAAGAATAAATTAAGTGTAATGATATGGAGAGTTATTTGTAACGAGGACAAGAAATATGAATTGGCTAATGGAGATGACATGCATATTGTCCAAATGGGGAGGGAGTAGACTTGCAATTCTAAAGCATAGGAACTTTATGAGTATCCTTATACTCATGAAATTACTACCATTTCTGTGTCAAACAATAACAAGAGGCATAAGTGGATTCCTATTATCATAGAGGGAGGTTTATGGAAGTTTACTGAGGATTTCTTGAAACCAATTTGAAGGGAAAAATTTGGGCTACCAAGAACCTATGAAGACATATATCCCCCTTTAGAAAGAGTTAAGCCTTGTAGGCCTAAGAAGATTAGGTGAAAAGATAAAGATGAACTAAAGCTAGTGAAGAATCCTTATAGCTATCATAAAAGAGACAATTCCAAATATATGGTAAATATGGAAAATGTGGTCATAATAAGAGAAGCTATAAATTTGGTCCACTTCCTTCCAATCAAAATAGATTTGAGGTTTGTTATTTAACATAAATTGTAATTTATATGTTTTTCAGTAACTACTTATTGATGATATAGCAATATTAGATAGTTAACTAAGTCTAATAAAGATCCAATAATTAATAACAAAATTGTCTTAACCACCTTCTTCAATTTCTAGCAGATAACCTTCTAAATTTGACACAATTGTTAATTACTATATATTATTCTTCTTTTATGTATAAATTATATGTTATTACTTTAACTTTGTTTATAATGGTCATATATAGCTCTACCATTAAGGAGAAAGAGAACATTTGGATCAGTTGATCTAAACACCTTTCAACTGTCATTCCAACTAAGATGGTTGAAGTGTAAGGGAGCCCCAAGTATCATTTCACAATAATTGCATGAGTGAGCTTCTAAACAAAGGGCTGCTAGAAATTTAAACAAAAAAGCAACTAAAATTCAAATTTGACGTTAAAAAAAGTGTAAACAACAATTAGTTATGCATTTTTTAAAAAAAGAATTATGTTTGGGTCCAATTTATTTAGGTGTATAACTGTCAATTATGATAATAATTAACGTATGAGAGTGTATTTGGTTAAATCCATTTTGTATTTTTTTTTGTAAATTTTGGCTAGATCCATTTTGTTTATTTTATGTATATTCTGGTTAGACTTATTGTGAAGTAAGCAATATACTAGTTGGATATGTTGTGAAGTAGAATTGCAACATTGTAGTAGAATGATAAAACTTTGTAGCCATTCTATATATGAGTCAAATAGCTTACATTTATTCCCTTTTACATTATTACTTCCATTAAATGATTCACGTATTGTTTAATGGCTTACACTATATGAATTTCAAAGTTAATGATCTATATTATATGAATATCAACTTTATAGGTTTATGAATGTCAAAGTTACAGGCTTACAATTTTATGATTATCACATTGTTCATCTGTATGAGTCAAATGGAACTTTGCATATTGTGTTTTTAAACATACCATCACAAGTTGAACTTCAATTTAAGTGTAATTACATAAGAGTGAAGTAACTACAATGGCTCAATAAAGCCATTTAATATTCTTAGTATATTAACTAAAGTTTCATGTACAATACAAGTACTTCTCACTTTAGGCCCATTCATATACACCGTTCTTAATATATGAACTCTTATAAAGCATATCATATAAGCCTCATGATTCCAATAGTGAGACAAATTTAAACATAATACACATAAACATTAAAACAATAATATTATGTGACATGGATATCTTCTTCAATTGCTTGTTATCATTCATCATAAACTTAAATTCATACTCCATTTGTTTTAATTTTTCATGTAACTCAATTTGTTCCTTTTGTTCCTCCTTATTTGTTCTTTTAACAACTCCCTCACACACCTCTTTTTTAATTGTCCCTTTGTAACTTAATGCTAATTATTACTTTAGCTTAGCATTATCATTCATCAATCTTTGAATAATATGAGTAGCCTTATCTAGGAAGGAATTGTCATGCCAACTAAAGAACTTACAACTCCTACCTTTGTAAGCTTCACTAGAATAAACATTCATTAACATATTGATTCTTTTGTTTCTATTGAATGTCATATCAAAACATTTTTACTAATCGAATATTTTGAGCATCCATAAAACCTATAACTTGGATTTTTCTCACTCTATGAAATCTTTAAACAAGCAATGAATCCACATAAGCATTGAATGCTGGCAAAAAAACTATTATTAGTTGAAGACTCAGAAAATATATCTATAATCTCAACTGCTCTATTTTTCTACTGAATGCCAAAATATAACCAAGAAACATCAATAAACATAACCATTAATTAACAAAATGGAAATAACCATCAATCAATAAGAAATAAATATCCAATTCATAATGGAAACACACACATTCAAAAAATAACAATGATATTTAATATGGGATTCACCCATGCTTTATCAATGACATTACGAATTATTATTTAGTGTAAAAGAGACAAATTAGGAAGTTATTTTTCTTTATTTAGAAGAAAACAAACAAGGAAATATGGAAGCATTCACCTTACTAGTAATCATTTGGACATTAAAAACATTTAAGCTGATTCTGGGATGCTCAATTGCTCTTTTCCTTTCTTCACTTTTGTAAAGCTACCAATAAATGTATGCATATCTTGAAACCTCATGAAACTCCAAATTATTCTCAATGCCAAAAATCTATTCGTTAAGCTATGTTCTAAAATTTGGACGAGAATTTAAAACATAGATGTAGTGGTATAGCTAAAGTTATGTTCAAAAAAAAAGTGTTTTAAGTATTTTTTTAAAGTGCATTTGTAGAGACTACTCAAGTTAACATAAACACTAGAATCATCCACCAATGCTTGATCGTGAACCAAAAAAACTAACAATTGCAAAATTGAAGGAGTGGAATTATCGCGAATAAGTCACCACTTGAGGAAGAAGAAGCAAGAAGAGTAAATGTCTCTTAGCTGAAGAACAATTGAAGAAGATATGGGAAACAAAGAAATAATTGTCCTTCATCCTTGGGTATTACTAATTTGCTACAAATTAAGGATAAATGATGCAATTGGAATTAACTAGGGAAAAATAACGGAAATTAAGTTTTTGAGTTTGTCACAACTTCGATAAAAGATGAAATCTAGGTTAGCTAAGAAGAAAATTGAGAAAATTTGGGGTTTTGAGTTTTATTTTTTAAATAATTAAAACATGAATTAATTTAAAATATGAAATTAACTTTTTATTGCATGTTAGTTGTCATGTTGGTAGTTGACCTTATATGATATATGCCCAATAGGCCCAACTTAATAGGGACATAACCTGCATTTGATGGAGGCATGATAGAGTGAGCATTTTTGGGCAACTTGCTCTATTTTGGAAACGTCTGGGGGTGAATAGTAGCAGAGATAATGACATGGGCCATCTTAGACATTTTGTCAAATGTTAGGGGACATATTAGACCTTTCACCTATAAAGAAGTTATTTTCAAACTTTAAAGTAAGTGCTCTATCATCTATAACGCAGAAGAAGTAATCCACAGTAAATTATAATGTTTACAATATTTCCTTTTTCTTATTGAATAGTTTATTATTTAAAACTATATTTCTAAAATTAAGCGTAAACAAAAACTCATTTAATTAGTACTTTCTCTTAAATGTTTTTAACCATTGTTGAAAAAGTACATTTCATACTTATACAGGTGGTTAACGCTTTAACAACTCTTTAAAATTATCCCATTTGAATGTATAAGTATCTCATTTTTAAAATTCTAAGTGTCTATAAGTCAAATGTAATATGAGCAAATTTGATAACCTAGTAAAGTCAAATTGCTTGAATGAAAAGGATATTGATACTATTTAATATGGAGAAGAAGGGAGCTTCGTTGATTTGGAAGAGAGCTATGACATTGGAGTTGAAAGAGTGGAAAAGATGAAGAGAAATGATGTTGTGATGGTTATGGGGAAAAGAACATAAATAAAACATTTTTGTTGTATATTATTCAATTAGTAACAAAAGTTTACAACTTTTACTTCTTTCTTGACTCACTGATTTGTGACTAACAACTAAAAAAAAATTGTTGATGGCTGTTAATAGCAAAAATTTCAATTTAACCTTTTTCTTTTTTTATTTATTTTCTTAATTCTTTACCTATTTCTCCATATTCTAAATCTAAATAGATTGAAAACCTTAATTTTCATTATGCCTGTATCAAATTGGTATCAATGCAATAAGTTATGATAATCGATGGTGGAGTTTATAATGATATAATAAATCAGAAAGCAAGAATAAAGATAATTTGAAGAAATCATTAACTTGCAAAATAAAGAGCTAGAGGTAGAATAAATTTAATGATGAAAAAACTTCAACAAATGCATAAACAACAATAACAATATCTTGGTAATCCATAAGGAGAATATTTTAAAAAATTCTTTCAGAACTTATAAAGGGCATTATAAGTTTCTATCATAACTTCTAATACATCATTTAATGAATACTATTTTTCATCCTCATATAAGTAAATTTGTCTTGGTATTTGTTTATGATATATTTGTATATAGTTGATATTAGACTTGGTTCGTTTGAGGAAGATGCTATCAATATTGATGATATGTGTTATTTGCTAAGGAGAGTAAATGTACATTTGGGATTGAACATATTGAGTATCTATGACATATTAGCTTTATTAAAGGGGCTTTCACTAATAAAAATAAGATTGAGGCAGTTCTATAGTGGCTTATACCAACAACAATCAAATGATTGAGATATTTTCTTGGTTTGACTTAATATTATAGTGGGTAAACTAGCAAGTTGTTAGTTGCACTGTTAAAGAAAATTTCCTTTCATTTATTCATGAAACAAAGGAAGTGTTTCAAGTATTTAAAAGTGCTATGGTGATAACTTTAGTACTATAATTACTTAGACCTTAGCAAAACATTTCTATTAGAAACAAATGTAAGTAAGTAGGCATTATAGCAATATTGATACATGATAAGCTTCTAATTACCTATTGTTGAACTAAGAGGTTACAATTTATGTTTTGATAATAATAAACATATTCTATACTAATGATTTATTGGTGTTAAGAGGTTGTATCAAATGCAAGCTAATGGGACTTTGTTTTTCCCTGCTATTAATGTTAACGATTCTGTTACCAAGAGGAAGGTATTGTTCTATTATCTCTTAGATCTGGTTTGCTTATGCTTTTATTTATTTTGTTATTTTGTTTTCAGTGGCAGATCTGATTTTATAGTGTTACCATTAAGGTTGAGATCTCTCAATCTCCTCTTTCTTCTACCTAAAAAAGAATTCATATTTTTTCCAGTCCTACCCTCGATCTTCTTCTTATTTTTTGGTTCCCAAATTTTTCTCTACTTCTTGTTCCTTCTCTAAATCTGGGAAAGCCCATTTCTTTTTTGATTTGATATGTTCCTTTTATTTTCTTAATTTTGAGATCATTTTTTAACATGCAACTGATTTTTTAGATTTTTTCCTTTTTTATCTTTTGAAAATTTATGGTGAGGTTTTCTTTTTTCTTGATTAGTTATCTTGATTAGTTATCCCACACACCTGTGAGTGCTTTCTCAACCTTAACTATTGATGTCGGAGAGCAACGACAGGTATAATAGGGTTCGTTTCGTTGATATTCACTTTCTAGCCTGTTGTAGTCCTATCGCAGTTTTCATTCAGATCCATGTTTTTTTAATCGGCGTCTATTTCAGGAACTAGATGATTTGCAACAAACCAAGCCATCTTTAGTCTTTGGCTTGGTCTTCTTTTCAAACCCCAAGTATCTGTCCTCGGTTTTTGTACAAGGTAATCAAGCATCGATCTTCTTCTATATATACACTCTACTAGGTTTTATTATTTTGAAGTTCTTCTTTGATTTTTATGTGAAACGTTGGTTCTTTAAGACCATCGGCTTTAGTTTATGATATAAAGTATGATTGGATCTAGTTATGTTCTTGTGCTGATGATCTGTGGCTTGTCTTTGATTGTATAATCAATAGTTCCTAAATGTAGATCTGCACTAGATTGTCATTTGGTTTTGGTAAAAGATTCTTTTTTTTTGTTTCACTTCACAATTGAGTTCCTTAGTTGATGTTTGTGTGTGATTGAAAGTGAAGTAACTTGTGCGGAATCACGATTCAGATTTTGCTTTGCTGGGTGATGAATTGTTTAATTTTTTTTAATTCTTTTGGAGATAAAAGTAGTTAAGTTTTATAGAAATTTTGGTTGGCGACAGTGTTGATTTGTAGTGTAGTTTTTACAAAATACATTTAAGATATATAGAGATTGTTGCGCCCTTTTATACAAAGAGATTGTTAAGATTATGGCTAGTGCTCCTCTGATGCACGAATTGATGAAAAGATTATGCCCTCTTCTTCAAAGAGGTATGTAAGCAGGCAGTTCTTTTTTAGAATTGAATAAAAAGGTATGTAAACGTTGCTCTCCTTCTTTCTTGGCGCTCACAATCTCTTCCTTCTCTGCAACCTCCTCTTTTCAGGTATGGTTCTTGATTAATCAGTCTCTCTGCTTTGGTGTTTCCTGGGTTTTGTTGGATTTTCTAAAATTTATGTTCTTAATAATTTTTTGCTTTTGATATTAACTTCTTTGTTTGATTTAATGTTTAATACTTTCTGGGTTTGATTATGTTGATCTCTTTGTGCGTCTGATATTGTTGGGTTTATATTAAGATTGAATTTCTATGCTTAATGATCTTATGGGTTCAGACGTTTTGTGTTTCTACATGTCGAGTCAAAGTTGAGTTCTTTGATGTTTCATTGGTCTTTTATCATTTGGGTATTGGTACTTTTTTACAGATAAAGAGATGATATATTTCGTTATATTTTAGTTTAAAAATATATTTTACTTTTAAAATTCGAGTTATATTTATTTTTATTTATTTATTGTAATTTTATTTACATAATTTTTTAACGTGTCAGTTGTAATTATTTAATATTTAACGTGCATCACTCTTTTATTGTCATATCTGCATGTAGGTCTATTGGAAACAATTTCTCTATTATGTAGGCGTAAGGCTGCGCACTGTCAAACATTTTCAAACCCCGCTTCATTGCGGAACTTCGGACTGAATGTGATGATGATGATGATGATGATGATTTAAAGAAAGCGAAAGCAAAAGCAAATTATTTAAGCCTATGCATCAATTGATCCAAAACGTATGCTATACGGCTAGATCAATTATCAATTGACTTACAAAGTGATTAAATACCTTTTATTTTGTAAAAATAATATAATTTTTCTTGTACCCTTAATTGGATCATTTTAATGCTTTGGTGACTCTTCACACATAAGCATCTTATATTCAAACTCAATGCATGCTACTTTTTATTTATTATGAGGAATTAAAGTTTTAATTTTCGAATCAATTTTTTTGATTTATAAAGCAAATTTTAATATGTTTTGAAGGTGAGAAAACTCAAGTTTTTATCAAAATAGGGAATTTTTGATGTTTTCAAATAAACTTAAAGTGTTAAAATTGATGTTTAAAGTACTTTTGAATGTTGATTTCTATAGGACTTCAACTACCCTAAAGTTTTTGTATAAGATAATTATACAAGGTGTCAAAAAGTTGCATTATGGTGGATTATAATCTGCTAGACATTTGGCTAGTTAGTGAGATAATCAATGAACCACCAACTAGCCAAAAAGTAGGGAACGACCAGCTGATGGTAGTTTCCTAAGGGAAATTTTTGTTAAACTAGCCAATAACCCAGTCAAAGATAGCTCGACTAGTCAATCATGTTAGAAAATAGATATTACAGGCTATAAATACTTGAGCTTTTAGTTATTGGATAAAAACATGTTTGAGAAAGTTTTAAAGTATATACTCATTGTAAATTGATTTTCTACCATGGAGCATAAATTTACTAAGCAAGCTTATTGAAGTTGCAAATTTCAAATGCAGGCCGCTTTTTATGCTTTGATTTAAGAAGGTTTTTTGGTTCCTTTTCACCTCTAAAAAAAATTGTAAAATAGTTCTTCTTTATTTGAGGAGAATAAAGAGACTTGCAGGAATTTTCTTATTTACCTAGTAAAAAAAAAACGAGTTTAGTGAAATCTTAAATGAGTCTTGGAAAGAGGAAATAGATTCTTCAAACAATTATAAAATCAAATTTGTGAGATCTCATATCGATTAAAGAGAAGAACGAAATACGCTTTATAAAGGTACGAAAACTTCTTCCTTATAGACACGTTTTTCAGGTGTGAGAAGAGCAAAACTGTAGCACCTTGGCCCGATGAGCAATTCAAAGTGGACAACATCTGTGGGCAAATAGTCTGGGCTGTTACAAATAATATTAAAGCTGGTTTTTGACCCATTGTACCATTGAAGATGCTGGGCTTTAAGGGAAGTGGATAGTGAGATCTCATATCAGTTGAAGAAGAGAACGAAAAACGCCTTATAAGGATACAAATATCTCTTTCTTATAGATGTATTTTTTCAGGTACAGTAAGAGCAAAACCGTAAGGGTCTTGATCTGATGGGTAACCCAAAACGAACAATATCTTTAGACAAGTGGTTTATGTTGTTATAAAATTACAATCTTGTTTTCCTACTCTCTTTACATTATTTATGTTAATTTGTAGACCAGGTTATTAAAAAAGAGAGTAATAATTGGAGTTGATGTTGAGAAAGAGGGAGCTACAATAATGAACAAGACAGCTACCATATTCAAAGTGGAAAGAGTTGAAAAAATGAAGATAAAAATTGTCGTGATGGTTTGTGGGGAAAACGTCGTAAATAAAACATTATTGCTATTAAGTTATTCGATTTATAACAAAACGTACAAATATTGCATTAGATGGTTGAGATCAAAGGGAAAGGAGGGAACTGGGTAGGAGGACCACAAGATCTGTTCCCAAAAGTCAGCCAAAAACGTACGTAGGATAGCAATATCTCCCGAGATGACCTGATGCTGTTAGGCCAAGCGTACAAGCTCAAAAGCTCAAAGACTCAAATTTGTTTTTTTGACTGAACTTTCAGTTTTGGTGATAAGTATCCAGACGCTCTTGCGCGGGGAGTTGACGGTTTGGATGCAGCACATCTTCAGGGAAGGCAACCAGTGCGTGGACAGCTTGGCTCGACTCACTGGGATATGTAGCCCGGGCCTTTTTATCTTACATGAGCCCCTTTTGGAGTTCAGGAGATCATCTGTCGGGATGCACAAGGCGCCATGTACCCCAGGGGTTTAACCTAGTGTTTTGTAATTAGTTTTCCTCTTGTAATAAAAAAAAAAACTTGTTTTTCAACAGGCTGAAACTTCCTAAGCCACAATGCTTTGGTTTTGACTATGATATTATGGATAAAGCATAAGTTTTGAGCGTCTCTTGATGAGCTTCAGCTAATGTTTGTCACATCGACTGTGTTGGTAATAGTTTTCCAAGTTAGACTGTCTTCCTCTCGAATTGCAGGCAATTGATGTTGACAATTCGTGCAAACTCTTCAGATCATTAGTAGCAGACTCTTGCTTTGTTAATCATGTTTACACATACTCATTTCAATAAATTCTTAACTTTTTTTGCATTCTTAAACAATTAAATTGAGAAATTAATAGCATTTGATCCATTATCTTAATTTGCCAATAAAATATTTAATGACACTTTAAATTGAATGGACATGAAAATTTTGATTCATTTTGCAAGTCTTTGGCAACTTAGTGACATATATGACTATATTTAGTTAAAGCGTACAATATTAATTGGAGGTTTTTCTAATGTGTTTCATCCTAACTTTTACCTGCTAGCAAGAATAATGGAATGGGCATGTATTACTTACGTCTCCATGAGAATTTCATGACAAGACAGAGGGTGCTGATAGAGTGTAGGTCAGGTCAGGATGTTCAGCCCTGACAAAAGCAAGCTTAGTTTGTTTCATTGTAGGACTCAGTCAAATTTAACTTTAGGCAACAGGTTGAATGGTAGGAAAGGATTTAGCCTTTTCCTGTAATGTATTTTGTAGGACAAAATTTGCTTTATAGAAGAAAAAGAAAAACTCAGCCCCAATTGACAGGTATTTGTGAAAATGTTTCAGTTTTTGTAACTCAAGGATATCATACCAAAGAGTAGATGTTTGTTAGATATAAAGGATTAAGAAGTGTTGTTAGCAGTCACTTTTGCAACCTAACAATAGCTAATAGACATTGAGTTTTGGCCATTTCTTCTAGCAAGAGATACTTGTGCCTTTCTCTTTTTACTTTAAAGGAAGAGAGAAAGAGAGGGAAGTAAAAAGGTTGGAACCAAGATGTTCCAAATGTGAGATAAATGATCCTTTCAATTTCCATTAAAACATAGCAATTACATTCCAGGGTGCAACCCACCCTCTTTTAAGTCTTATCTACACATCCACAAGCTATATTGTCATATATGTCGTTTGTTTTTAGCAAAACCAGAACAAGTTTAGTCAATGTGAAAAGCTGAAGATAGATAAAGCATAAGGCAGCATTGAATGCATTGTGCAACTTCCAGGCAGCATTACACACACTTACAATACAACCAACACTTACCTCTTCACTTCTAGCCTCTATCTCTCTCTCCGTTCTAGTATTCAGACTCTGCCCATTTCTTCACTCACAGACATAGAGACATGAACCCTTCAGAGGAATGTTCAGAACAAGGAACCATCCCACAGGTACCTTTTTACTAAAACTCTCCATTTTCGGGCACTTGAGACAACTGTTAACAGTCTTGTTGTGCCATTCTTCATTCTTATAACGTA
The DNA here is from genome assembly GCA_024752395.1 of Erythroxylum havanense. Taxonomy (NCBI): domain Eukaryota; kingdom Viridiplantae; phylum Streptophyta; class Magnoliopsida; order Malpighiales; family Erythroxylaceae; genus Erythroxylum; species Erythroxylum havanense. Next base: position 24,845,816 of record JANTNU010000008.1, read on the forward strand.
AAGCTTGTGCTAGATTGCAAGCCATTTCGTGGAAGCTTGCATTTTAATATTCTTAGTAGAATGAATGCTTGCATTTTCCTAGCAATTTGTTTCAGATATACTAACGGCGACATTAGGAAGTTGTTTCTGCCATACATATGCGCTCCGCCATTAAAAAGTTGCGAAAGAAAATGAATTTCTGATATTATTTGGCTTCAAGGAACTTTGTATTGAGTTTTTCTCTGGTACACCATAGCTGAGGCGCTAATAATTCATTAACAAGCAAGAAACAGAATCAATTAGTCAATGACGGCCTCTGCTTTCTCCTAACATGACTCTGTGATTTGAGAATTTTTACCTGTTTATTTCAATGCTCCATTGTTTGTCAGCTTCTATCCTTGCCTATTTTGCTGTTAACTGATAAAAAAAAAAGGAAAAAGAGAAAACTCGAGTCTTAGAAGAACACCTGCCTCACCGAAGGCAATTCAGATGTTGAATCCAGTTGCGAGTCAGGGGTGTGGAATTAATCTTTATGTTTACTTGAACCAGACGCTGGTCTAAGCTTATTAGAACGAAAATGCCATTAGAAATTACTCATCTTATTCATTCATATTTTAAGCTTAATTGTGGCAGAATTTGGTGAATGTGAATGGTGAGAAGTCATTCATCTCCTCAATGACCATGAATATGCATAAAGCTAGTCATTTCTCCTCCTTTTTCTCCCTTCTTGTCATTTATATTTATGCGCTTCTCTTTTTTCAATCAGCAGTCGAAGAAGATACCTTTCTCAACTGTAGTTACATTAGCTTACCAAAGTCTTGGAGTTGTTTACGGGGACCTTAGTACATCACCTCTCTATGTTTACAAGACCACCTTCTCCGGAAAGCTAAGCGTTCATGAGGACGATGAGGAAATATATGGGGTTCTTTCCTTTATCTTTTGGACATTTACTCTAATCGCGCTCTTCAAATACGTATTCATTGTGATGTCGGCTGATGACAACGGTGAAGGTAGAGCATCCTATTTATCCAATTGATTGATCTTGTGATTGTAGAAAGTTGCAGTGCAGAACATTTGGAATAATACTGACCTTTTCCTTCGGATTGTCGCATTATTTTGACAAACAACTAGAAATATGATGAGATTTACCAGAGAAGGAAACAGAAAGTTATGTTGGAGGCATTCATGCACTTCTCTACACCATCACTTACACCATATTTCCTTTCTCTTCTCTCTTAAAATCCTTTGAAAACCATTGTTACGCTTCTTACATAGTTCGATCAGACAGCTTAATTGTTGTTCCATATATAAGGTTGCTTTTTCAGTCAATATTTGCTGTCAGGCAGTTTTCATTTTTAGAATTAGGAGTTCATGAAATTCAAGTTTGTGCCTGCACATTTGGACACGAAGAAAGACAGCTTATTGTCGTCAACTTGTCATTGTTATTGCAGGCGGTACTTTTGCATTGTATTCTCTTCTTTGTCGACATGCAAAACTAAGCATTCTGCCAAATCAACAAGCCACGGATGAGAAATTATCAACCTGTGCCCCAGAAGTATCTCCAGACACATGGGAGAGTAACGCACTCAAGTCATTCTTTGAGAAACACCCAAGTCTTGGCAAAAGTCTCTTGATTTTTGTTCTTTTTGGAACATGTATGGCAATTGGCGATGGAGTACTTACTCCTACAATATCAGGTAACTCCCATCTGGATCCTTCAGACTTCCATGTTAAACCCATAAACACTCAAATGGTTATACGAGTAAACTGTGGAGACAATGGTAATCTTTTGCTAGCTAGTACGCTTAATACAAATATCGTACGAACCTAAGAAGCACAAACACAGACACGGACACGAGACACGAGACACGACACGGATACGGACACGAGGACACACCAATTTCTAAAATTTGGTGGACACGGACACGACATATATATATATATATATTATAAAATTTAGAATTAAGAAAAAATTCAGAATTCATAATATAATATATATTGATTGATGTGTTTCAAGACTTCCAACATTTTGATAGTTTATACATATTTGGTACTTTATAAGCCATTCTCAAAAAACATGGAGCATATATTCTATGGAGCATATTTTTCATTAAGCAATGTCCGAGTGGTCTCTAGATGTGTCCGAATTGTGTCCACTGTGTGTCAGTGAGTGTCCGACAGAGACACGTGTCTGACACGCGGACACGGCTCCATTTTGCCGTGTCCGTGCTACATAGGTACGAACAATGGCATGATAAAATAAGAATCCCTGCGCCATGGTGTTGTGATAGGATGGTATATTTCTTGGGTAAATTTATACTTTAAGTGTTGTGGCTTGATTGTAGTTCAGGATTAAACATAGTTTTGTATGCCTCAAATATATGAACATATACTTTTGAAGTTTTTAGAAAGGAAAGAACCATTTTTGAATGTTTTTTGAGCGAACACAAGCTGAAACAGGAAAGTAGCTCAAGACATGTTCTTTTGTGAAAATCAGATGTCAAGATACAAGTTGAAAATACGGGTATGTCGATGTGACAAATGTGTTTTTGAAGGAAAATACATTGTAGGACACAACTATATTATAGACCGTGTCTCATGTACAGAGAAAAAAGTAAGACTTACGGTATGGGATATGACCGTATCTCAGGTCACATATGTAGAAAAGTAAGAGTATCCACGGTTTGAGTGTTAGCGCCGTGTAATGTTGAAGTGAGCAATTATCCAAATTATATAGTAACAACAGATGAGAATCTGTAAGGGAAATTCTGGGTAATTCGTATTGATTGTAAAGAGGAAATACAATAGTAAAAGACGTGGGTAAACAAGCCAGAAATGGGATGGGAAACAGAGAGAATGCAGAGATGAGAGAGAGAAAGCAAAATGTTCTATAATCATTACATAACCACTTTCTGGTAATTCCTGTCCTAAGTAGAGGATCCCTGGTGAGCTTGAGTTCGTTATGCTCCCTGTGACGTGGCATTCCACGCATAACCTTGCAGCCTAATAGAATGACGCCTAGCCCTCGAACTCCTTCTCAAGGCCTGTGAACCCAATTGATGATCATTCGCAGTGGGCTGTAATTGTGGTACTGCAGATCCATTCACAACATTACCCCCATCATCAAGAAGTACCTTGTCCTCATGGTTCAAAGTAGGAAACAACTGCAACTGGTGTTGTTTATATTCCCAAGTGGTTTCATTTGCAAGTAAACCTTCCCATTGTATCAACCACTGCTCGATCAACAAATTAGCACGGTGGACAAACCTCTTATCGAGAATCGAAACTGGTTGCAGCACCAAAGTGGTAGTTGAATCAACAAGGTTAAGTGGAGTTACTTGTTGATCCGGATGTCCCAAGCATTTCTTCCACAAGGATACATGAAATACTGGGTGTATTTGAGCTGAAGCAGGTAATTCCAGTTTATAAGCCACTTCACCGATACGACTAATAACTTGGAATGGACCGAAGTATCATCTGCCCAATTTATGATGCCGCTGCAAGCAAACCGAATTTTGTCGAAAAGGTTGGAGTTTGACATACACCCAATCACCTTCAGCAAAAGTGACCACTTGACGGTGACGATCAACCAGTAGCTTCATGCGAGCTTGGGCCTGTCGCAGATTCTCTTTGAGCAGGCCGAGAATCTGGTCACGCTCTATTAGTTGAGCTTCAACTAAGGCATTGCCACTTGAGTCCTTGAGGTATCTAGTAATGGTTGGTGGTGGTCGACCATACAGAATCTCAAAAGGAGCCATTTTGGCGGCAGTTTGAAAGGCGGTATTATACCAATACTCTGCCCAAGTTAGCATTGTCATCCAATTAGAAGGTTGGTCTGCCACATAGCACCGAAGATACATCTCTATACACTTGTTGAGTACCTCGGTCTGCCCATCGGATTGAGGGTGGTATGCAGTGCTCATGCTCAATGTGGTACCCTGCAAACGGTGAATTTCCTTCCAGAAATCACTCAAAAAATGAGGATCACGATCCGAAACGATATCCACTGGTACCCCATGTAATCATATCACCTCCTGAACAAACACAGTAGCTATTGAATGGCTATTAAAAGTAGAGGGCAAGCCAATAAAGTGCCCGTATTTAGACAG
>JANTNU010000008.1:24850003-24865777 GCA_024752395.1 Erythroxylum havanense
CCTATCTATGACGACCAAAATAACAGTTTTTCCCTTGGAACTAGGTAATCCAGTGATGAAATCTAAGGATATACTTTCAAAAACCATGCTAGATATTGGCAAGGGCTGCAGCAACCACTAGGACTCAAGGCTGATGATTTCATCTGTTGACACACTTGGCACTCGAGTACATATTTCTTAACATCACTGCGCATTGAAGTCCAGAAAAAATTAACAGCTATGCGGTGGTATGTTCGAGTGACCTGAATGTCCTCCCAAAGGTGATGCATGAAATTCTGCAAGAATTTGAGCTCGAAGGGGAGAATCCTTAGGTATGACCAAACGATCTCTAAAGAATAGCGGTCCATCTTTAAAGGTCAACCCAACAACATTCAACGGATCCGTGAGAATGGACTGTTGTTTGGCTAATAATTCAGGATGCTTGAGGTTGGCTTCTCGCAGTTCATCAACAATATCAAACGTACTATTCGAAAGAGCCAAAAATTGAGCACAAGGGACTCGTGAGAGGGCATTAGCTGCAGAATTCAACTTCCCTGGTCTATACACAATATCAAAGTCATAGCTAATCAACTTACCCAACCACTTCTGTTGCTTTGGGGTTTGGATTACTTGTTCTGTGAGACTTTTGAGAGGCTGCTGATCTGTAACAATTGTAAATTTCCTCCTAAGTAAGTACTGTCAACATTTAGATACTGCCATTGATCTCATTAAATGAAAGGAATGGCAGAAGATTTAGAGCCCAGTCTACGTCTCTCTCTTCTACCATTGATCTCATTACTACAAGCATCAGGGAGCAACTGATCATCCATCAGTTCACCCGACACTGTAGTGGACGACTGGCCAATATCTGGCGCATATAGTCTACAGAACATATGAAGGTTCTATATTGCTTTCACAAAAGAAGAAATACCTGGATCCGCCTTCTCCGGTGTGCTCTGTCACCTCCGTCATCACGTTCTCTTCTTTTCTACAAGATATCCTAGATCTGATTAGCTGAAGGAGTAGGAAGGAGTGGTAATGGAGTTTCAGAAGCCTACCTAGTTGGATTTCCAAGTTGAGATTTCCGTTTCCCTAAGTCCCAAAGAGATCCGCCTTCTCGCTGAAATTTTGAAGGAAACGAGTTACACTCGATACAGCTTCAACATCTTCTGGATGATTCATGTTTCAGTACCTTTCGCTTTTGCTACAGTGGGTAATCTAGTGCTGGCAAGTAGCTTTGGTCATCCTTTCGTTGTTTCTCTTCTTCGTCGCTCCACATTTGCTAACCCTAATTAGGAAATGTTTTGAGAGTCTTTGTAAAGCCAAGGGCCGTTTTGCTCCCTTGGTTTCGGCAATTCGAACGCTGTCGTTTTGGTTTTCTTGGGGCCTAGTGATCACGCTGTCGTTTTTGCTCATGGGATTGGAGCTTGAGGCTCTATTGTATTTTTTCCTATGTCCTTTCACTATCTTCAATGAGAATTTTTTCAATTTCTCAAAAAAAAAAACATTTAGATACTGCCTGAGTAATGGCGTATATTTCCCTTTGATATGTGGAACCTTGCTGCATCCTTGGGCTCAATTACTGGCTAAAGAAAGCAATTGGATGTCTATCTTGTGACAGCACTGCACCTATTCCTCGACCGGATGCATCAGTTTCAATTGTGAAGGTTTTGTAAAATCTGGCAACCTCAAGACTGGAGCTGTACTCAACACCTGTTTTAACAATTCAAAAGCAATCGTAGTATCCTCTGTCCACCGAAAGTTATCTTTGCGAAACAAAGCTGTGAGAGGCCCAGCAATAGATGCAAAATGTCGTATAAAACGACGATAATACCCCGCGAGGCCAAGGAAGCCCCGTACATCCTTAATAGAGCAAGGTGTCGGCCAATTCTGAATTGCCATGATCTTGTCAGGATCCATAGCCACCCCTTGATATGAGATGACATGCCCTAAATATCCAACCGTTGACTATCCAAACACACATTTGGAATGTTTTGCCACCAACTGATTGTCTTTGAGAACTTTCAAAACCATTCGAAGATGCTCCAAATGCTCCCCCAAAGTTGCACTATAAATCAAGATGTCATCGAAGAAGACGAGGACAAATTTTCTAAGGTATGGTCGGAACACACTATTCATGAGGTTCTGAAATGTTGACGGAGCGTTAGTAAGCCCAAACGACATTACTAAAAACTCGTAATGCCCGTCATGCGTGCGAAATGCAGTCTGGCACTCATCCCCTACCTTCGCTTGAACTTGATGATAGCCAGCTAACAAATCTAGTTTAGAAAAATACCGGGCACCGAACAACTCATCGAATAACTCGTCGATTGATGGAATCAGGAACCTATCCTTTACCGTGATGGGGTTCAAAGTTCGGTAATCGACGCAAAATTGCCAGGTACCATCCTTCTTCCGTACGAGCAGAACCGGAGAGGAAAACGAACTAGTACTTGGGCGAATGATACCGTCTTTTAACAGTTGAGTCACTTGCCTCTCAATCTCTTGCTTCTGAAAATGTGGCTATCTGTAAGGACGTACGTTCACTGGGTCCTTCCCGGGCATTAAGTGGATACTGTGGTCGCTCGTGAAGGAGGCAATCCTGGTGGCTTAATAAAAACATCTGAAAATTCAGTTAATACATGCTCAACATCAGTATGTGTTTGGGCATCACCACTTGACTGTTGAGAAACTAATTCGAGCTGAAAATATTGTGTGATGGCATGGATTTGATGTAAGCGTCATAACTCATTGAACTGAACTGACTTAGCCGATGGGGGGGCTTCACCATTCCATTTGATTTGATGACCGTTGTACTAGAATTCAAACACTGAAGCACTGTAATCCATCATGACCGGACCAAGAGTCAATAACCAAGCGACACCGAGAACCATGTCCCATCCTTGGATTGGCAAGACAAAGAAATCAACAACAATTTCGCGGCCTTGAATACTCAATGGAACTTGCTTGACAATCCCAGTACAGAGTAACCGTTCTCCACTTCCAACTAAAACTGAAAACTGGGGAGTGTGAATAATTTCCAGATTCAAGTGTTTGGCCACATGTGTTTGAACGAAATTGTGGGTTCTACCCCTATCGAGCAGTACCTGAACCGGCTGGGCATGAACCAAACCTTGAAATCGAAGTGTGGAGGAGGAGCAACCCCTAGCCAATGCATTGTACGAGATAGCCGATTGAGGATCTGTATCAAAATCGGATTTAATCAACACGGAGTCATCCTCATGGGGAGCTTGAGGCGGTGGCAAAAGAATGGGGTCAACCCCATCTAGCGGATCTAGATCTTTTTCTAACAGTAATAGTTGGGTTTCACCTTGCATTTATGATCCCAAGTGTACTTATCATCGCAATGATAACACAAACCTTTTGCAACCCGCTGAGCGGCCTCCATGGGAGTAAGACGACGGAAAGGAACCCGATGACCACTGGGCAAGGTGGCTATCGCTGGAGCAAAAGTAGTAGGGGAAGAAGCCTTCGGAGTGGGAAGCAAAGGTTTCGAATAACCCAGGGAAGGCTTGTGAATCCCTTTTTCCAGATTAATCCTCTGTTCATGGAGTTGGGCCAAACGCATGGCCTCTGCCAAGGTGCTGGGCTAATGAACCAAGACAGAATGTTTAATGTTAGCCCGCAAACCTGAAATGAAACAATGTACCAGAAATTGGGCTGGCAGGTGCACTGTGCGATTAGTAATTGCTTCAAACTCCGATTGATAGTGGCTGATTGTAGAAAGTTGGTGAAGTTTGACGAGTAAACCTTTGGGTTCTTAAAGATCATGGTGGCGGAAACGTTGTAAGATCACCGCTGTAAACGCCTTCCACCCATTGAGTTGACGATTGCGATGCATCCAATCATACCAATCGGCAACAACATCATCAAAATAAAAGGAGGAAATTGTGACACGGTCCTCCATTTGGATTTGATAGAAATCAAAATAGCGTTCAGCTTGCATTACCCAACGATATGGATTCCTGCCCGAGAAATGAGCCATCTGAACCGCATCAGGTTTATGGCGGACAATGGGACTGAACCCAGGTCCCTTCAAAGAAGAAGAACCGTCACATGAATACAATGGAGTGCCGGCATCAACCTGTTTGTTCGAAGACAGTGCCGACAACTGACCCACAACCTCTTGAAGGAGCCCTTTCTGATCATCAAATGCCGATGTCAAACGATCCATATCATGACGCAAAGTCAATTGCGCATCCGCAATGGTCTTCACACTGTCATCCAAGCTTTTGAAATGGGTTTGATGCTCTACCATCTTTGTAGAGGTTCAATGAAAGCACCCATGAAGTGAGCAATTATCCAAATTATATAGTAACAACAGATGAGAATCTGTAAGGGAAATTTTGGGTAATTCGTATTGATTGTAAAGAGGAAATACAAGAGTAAAAGACGTGGGTAAACAAGCCAGAAATGGGATGGGAAGCAGAGAGAATGCAGAGATGAGAGAGAGAAAGCAAAATGTTCTATAATCATCACATAACCACTTTCTGGTAATTCCTGTCCTAAGTAGAGGATCCCTGGTGAGCTTGAGTTCGTTATGCTCCCTGTGACGTGGCATTCCACACAACCTTGCAGCCTACTAGAATGACAGCTAGCCCTCGAACTCCTTCTTAAGGCTTGTGAACCCAATTGATGATTATTTGCAGTGGGCTGTGATTGTGGTACTGCAGATCCATTCACAACAAATGTTTTAGAAAAAGACGGTGAAATTCAAGGTCTAGGACATGATCGTACAATCTTAGTTGAAAAAACATTTTTGATTGATTACAAACTTTAGAATTATTCTAAGACTTTTTAAAATTATGATCAAATTAGGTTAAATTTGGTAAAGAGGCAAGTTGTGTTGAAATGCACCAATTAAAGTTTATATTAATTAAATCTAGCGTGTGCGTGTGTGTATATATATATAGGAAATCAATATTACTTGTGAATTGAGTTATTAACCAATATAGTAAAATCAATAATTTTTGACTCTCAAAGATGTAAACACACTCAATTAGTCAAATCTTGTTAAAAAAATTTCTTGTTTATTTATTTATTTTATACAGATGTATCCTTATTAGATACATGGAAATTCTCAACAAGTGACATCAATGCATAGTTAAGACAATAATGACTTAAGTTGAATGATTTGAAGTGATAATGTTTAAAATAATTGAAAATTTCAGAATGTGGTGATGGAGAGTGAAGAATTTGTTGTCATAACAAGACTTGATGAAAGGGTTGTGAGATAATAAGCGAAAAAATATGGATAGACTAAATTGAAAAGAGTTACAGGCTTGAATAGTTGGAAGTATTCAATTATGTCTAATAGAAGAGATTATATACCACATCTCTGGTCTAACAAGATTGAACTTTTTGTAAAAGTTTGAATGCCCATACTCTAAGCTTTCTCTTGATTAAATAGAGTTGTTACAATATATTATATGCCTCAAGGACAACCAATCATATCCTGTAATTACAATAGGTTCTATTGTAAAAAAGGTATATATTTACATAATATATGACAACCATAAAATGAAAGTTACAGTTGACTATATCTAGATGGCTATCATTGACCCCCTTTCTCAAATTGATGCTGGTGAGTCAAGCATCATCAATTTGTTTACAAAAAATTGATGTCGAGTAAGAGAGAGAGGCTTTATGAGAATGTTAGCAATTTGTTGATCTGTAGATATGTAAGGAAGAGTAACAACACCATGATCGAATGCTTCTCGAATTGAGTGACAATCAACCTCAATATGCTTGGTATATTTATGATAGACTAGATTTTCCATAATTTGAATAGCATTGGTGTTGTCAGCATGTAGTGCAGTAGGATTAGATTGTGAGTAACCCAATTTAGAAAGTAAAACCATCTAACCAAGTAATTTTAGAATATGTTACAGACATTGCACAATATTCCGCTTTAGTTGAGGATTTGGAAACACGTTCTTGTTTCTTACATTTCCAAGAGATCAATGCATCACCCAAATATACAGACCATCTAGTAGCAGAACATTGCGTATTAGGACAACCAACCCAATCAGCGTTACTTTAAGCTACAAGTTAAAGTGATCAGCTAGATGGAAAAAAGAGGCCACGATTGGAGGTACCCAAAAGATTATGAATAATTCACTTAATAGTTGCCAAATGTAAATGACATGGAGAAGCCATCAACTAACTCATCAAGTTGACTGCAAATGATATAATTGGCCTAATGATTGTCAAGTAAACTAAACTCCCAACTAAGCATTGATATAATGTAGGACCTGATAGAAGGTCACCTTCATCTTTATGATATTTAATATTGACTTCCATCGATGTATCGACTAGAGTTGAATTTTGTAAGCTAGCCACTTGAATTATGTTGCTAAGATACTTGCGTTGATTCACAAAGATACTTTTGCTGCTTCTGTGAATTTCCAACCCCAAAAAATAGGAAAGGGATCTAAGATCTTTCATATAAAAAGAATTATGAAGAGAAACTTTAAGTTGTTCAATTCTAGCAAAATCAATTCCAACGATTACAATATCATCTACATAAATAAGTAAAAGAACAATAACAGCAGGAGTCTTTTGCAAGAATTGTGAAGGATCATTCTTGCTTTGCACAAAAGAGAGGAAGTAAGGTGTTTGATTGTTAAGAATAGTCATAGGAATATGATTGACTAAATGTGTTGCAGTAGTCAAAGCCTCGACCTAAAATTTTGATGTAACCTTTGATCCAATTAGTAAGGAGTAGACCACATCAATAAGGTGATTAATACAAACTTCTTCATAGGTCAAACTTATTCAATGCATAATAATCTTATCTTATCTACGGATTAAGGATAACATTGGTCTAGTATTATCTTTTAACTTAGGATAACAATTATCTTTTATCTCTTTCTGGTAGTTATCTTGTTTCCTTCCTATTAAGATAGGCTTCTTTGTTAGAATAGAACTCTATTTCATGTAATGTTGAGTCCTATTTAAAGGGACCAAGATGAAAGAAAAGAAAAGCCTTTTCTGTCACATATTCACAAGATTGATTCCCTCTCTAAAACGGATTCAAGGTCTAAGGCTCCCTTTGAAGAGTCTAAGGTCTAAGGCTCCCTTCAACGAGTCTACCAACAACATAAAAAAGCCTAAGAAATAGGAAAAAGGAAAGAATCAGATTCCCGAACCTGATTTCCAAGTGTTTAACCTAGATCGATGGGTCACTCGATCTTACAATAAGCAGTTTTGTAACAATGATCATTTTTCCTCTCAGCGATGCCATTTTGTTGCGGTGTATATAAACAACTCCTTTGAGAAACAATTCCCTTTCGTTGAAGAAACTCTTGCAATTTTTTAGACATGTATTTCCCACTTGAATCAAAACGAAAAATTTTGATGCTTTTGAAAAATTGATTTGCAATCAAAGCTAAGAATTTTTTAAAAGCATCAAAGACTTTAGATTTGTGTCATAAGAAATATATCTAAGTAAAATGGCTATGATCGTTAATAAATGTCGCAAAATACTTCTATTGAACATATAACAGGTGAAATTCCCTAGATATCACTATCAATTAAATCAAAACATTGAAAAGACTTTGTTTCACGAGAAGGAAAAGGAAGAGTTTTACCATTGCCCATTTTGTAACTAAACAATCAATTTTGATAGGATGAGATGGAATTTTATTACCGAGCACCCCAATCTTTAATATGGATAAAAGAGTTCTATCATTTGGATGTCTTAATTTAACATGCCATGACTTGAAATTAGGTTGTAAAGAATAAAAAAATAAAGAAAACATACTCATATAGGCTTGGTTGGTTCATTAAGTTGAAGGGGCGAAAGTTTGCCCCACTTAGATCCCTCTGCTACTGTCTTCCCTAATACCAGTTCTTGCAAAGTACAACCAAAAGGAGAAAAAGTGACTTTTCAATTATTCTTAAACATTTTTCCAACTGAAAGCAAATTAGTCGATAGACCAAAAGCAATAAAAACATTTTTCATAGATGAAGAGGAAGAAATATCATTAGTGGCAATGATGAGAATATGATCCCCACTAGTTGTCTCAATGCTCAAGTTGCCATCATATTTTTTGACATTAAGCAGATTATCAGATGATGGAGTCATATGATTTGAAGCAGCCAAGTCAAAAAGCCAAATTTTAGAAAGAGATGTATTTTTACTAGTTAAACTAAGAGCAGAGAGAGTTGTGATAATCATTTGTTGAATATTCTCCTCTAAGAGATGAAACTGTTGGTTAAAAAGAATCAACTATTGTTGGAGATTTAGTCACCATATTAGTAGTAGAAGTCTAAAAAGCACAAGGATTATGATTTTGTGGACACTTCCTGCATTCAGATATAATATGTCCTTTAATTTTGCAATAGTTGCAAAATTTTTTAGAACATTGAGTGTTGTAAAACATTGAGAACATTGATGGAATTCCCTTGTTATTATAAAGTGGTATGAGTTAAGTGACATTGCCCTTCCCTTAGTAGTTTATTCAAACAATCATCTAAGGATGGAGGAGTTGGAAGCAATAATTTAGAATGTATCATTTCATATTCAGGCCTGAGTTTCATCAACAATTGATCTCTTTGAATAGTATGATGAATGGTTTTAACTGCTTCTAGAGATACTGCAAGAATTGAAGCATACACAATGTTAGTATATTTTGTCCATAATATGACAAAGCTTGTGTAATACTCTTTAATGGACAAATTTCCTTGTGTGTAATTTGAAATGAAATATTCCAGTTCAAAACGTATAGCTGAATTGTTTTGATCATAAATTTTGTTGAGTTAATCCCATATAGCTTTAGCTATCTTATAAGGTTGAAGATTGACAACAATGGAAGAGTCCATAGTCTGCAATATCCAGCTCTTAACTTGAGCATCCTTGGCTGCCCACTCTGCAGCTTTGGTCAGATTAGTCAACTTCTTGTCTGTGCCATCAATAATTCTCCACAATTCTTTCCCTTGAACATAAATTTGAAACTGAAAATCCCAAGCAAAATAATTCTTGCCTAAAAACTTGATACAAACTATCTCTGATTTCTCCATGATTACAATTATAAAAGAATATAATTGAACCACTAAGACCATAAAAGATTCACAAGGAAGATAGATTAGAAGAACAAAAAACTCGCAAGGCTCTGATACCATAACAAGACTGAACTTTTATGTAAAAGTTTGAATGCCCATACTTTGAGCTGTCTCTTAATTAAATAGAGTTGTTACAACAGATCATATGCCTCAATTACAACAAATCTTAATTACAGTAGGTTCTATTCTAAAAAGGTATGTATTTACATAATATATGATAGCAATAAAATGGTAGTTATAGTTGACTATATCTAGACAACTATCAGTGACATGGTTATGCTTGAGATTAACAATTTTATTTAAAAACACATTCTAGTGAATTGCAAACTCTAGGAAAATTTTGGGGCTTATTAAAATCATCGCTAAATTAAGTTGATAGAAAGATAAGTTTGTTGAAATGTGCCAACTAAAATTTATAATCAATTATACTTTTGTATATATAGTCTATAAAAAAACATTTTTAATGAATTAAATTATTGATGAAATGTTCTTTACTCTCAAAAAGTCAACACTTTCAATTAGTTAAACCTCACTAAAAAAATTTTATTTGTTTTTATTTATTTCTCTTTCTTTTTCCTATAAATGAATTTTTGCTAAATGGGTACTTACTATATTTTATACAACTTCTCTTAGTTTTTAATAGAGATCATTCTTATCCGGAGTTTCCCTTTTTCAGTTCTTTCAGCAGTTTCAGGGGTTCAAGTTAAGTTCTCTGGACTCCATGAGAGTAAGTTCAACCTATACATCAATATCTTCAAATAAGTTTCCAAATGAAACAGTATTCATCAGTTACACTAATTGATTCACTCTTTTAACCTTCAGATTATGTTGTGATCATCTCGTGTCTTATACTGGTTGGGCTTTTCTCCCTCCAGCACCATGGAACTCGCAGAGTTGCTTTCATGTTTGCCCCTATTGTCACAGCATGGCTTCTGTGTATTGCGAGCATTGGTGTATATAACATAATAAGGTGGAATCGACAGATATATTGTGCAGTTTCTCCAGTTTACATGTTGAGGTTTCTCAAAAGTACTGACACTAAAGGATGGGTATCCTTAGGAGGAGTTGTTCTTTCAATTACAGGTTCCCCTTTCACATTCCATATAAGGCATCGTAGTTTAGAATAAGGTCCTGAAGTCTTGAGTAGAGGTTCCTAAAATTAGTTTACTGTGGAATACGTTTTCAGGAGTGGAGACAATGTTTGCTGACTTGGGCCATTTCTCTAAAGCTTCAATAAAGGTGACTTGTTAACATTTTACGCAACACCAAAAGTGGAAGCTTTGTTTAGTATGCTTTGTCTCTATAGGAACCGTATCATCTATAATTTCCATTGCAGTTCGCATTCACGTTTCTAGTGTATCCCTGTTTGGTCCTAGCATATATGGGTGAAGCAGCATTTCTGTCCAAGCACCACGAAGATATCCAGAGAAGTTTCTACAAAGCCATACCAGGCAAGAAGTCGTTTGTGGTTGAAATGGAGTCTAATATTCTCTTGCATTCATCACATGAATAGTATTTTTTTCTGTCTGCAGAAACTACATTCTGGCCGGTGTTCATAGTGGCCACATTTGCTGCTGTGGTAGGAAGTCAAGCTGTAATATCAGCTACCTTCTCCATCATCAGCCAGTGTTGTGCACTGCATTGCTTTCCTCGCGTTAAAATTGTTCACACGTCAAGTGAAATCTATGGGCAAATATACATCCCCGAAGTCAATTGGATCTTGATGTGCCTTTGTGTGGCAGTGACACTAGGATTGAGGGACACCAATATGATGGGCCATGCATACGGTAGAAAATGTGCTATTCGATTACGTGCATATAAATTTGCTGAACTTTCCCTCAACTATGGTTGTTTTATTGGTGCTACAGGAATGGTGGTAACCACAGTTATGTTTGTGACCACCTGCTTGATGGCCCTGGTTATGATAATTGTATGGAAGAAAAGGATCATTTACACAATCGCTTTTTTTGTGTTTTTTGGATCAATTGAACTGCTTTACATTTCAGCATCTTTTTACAAGGTGCCAGAAGGTGGATGGATACCACTTTTGCTGTCTTTCATCTTTATGGCTGTAATGTATATATGGAACTATGGAACAATGAAGAAACACGAATTTGATGTGGAGAACAAGGTTTCGATGAATAGGATAGTTTCCTTGGGACCTAGCCTGGGGATTGTACGGGTTCCAGGAATTGGGCTGGTTTACACAAACTTGGTCATTGGAGTCCCTGCAGTTTTTGGCCACTTCGTGACCAACTTGCCTGCATTTCATCAAGTGCTTGTTTTTGTTTGTGTCAAATCCGTTCAGGTTCCCCGTGTATGTGAAAAAGAACGGTTGCTAATCGGTAGACTGGGGCCAAAGGAGTGTAGCATGTTCAGGTGCACTGTCAGGTATGGTTACAAGGATCTACAGCAGGAAAACTATGATTTTGAGAGTAGACTGGTGTCTGCAATAATTCAATTTGTAGAAACGGAAGAAGATAGTGGTTCAAAGCAGCTGACCGGGCCATGTAGAGAAATTGAAAGCTCAGCCTTTGATGTTTCTTTTGATATGCAGCGCATAGTTGGCGGCTCAAATCAGGGAAAGATGGAGTCTTCAAGTGACATCCAAGTAGTTTGTTCTGATGTTGGGAATCCGAAGAATACCCAACTTAAGGCCGAGTCGCTGCAAATATTGCAAGCCAAGGAGTCTGGTGTTGCTTACATCCTGGGGCACTCCCATGCTCAGGCAAAAAAATCGTCCTCCATTATCAAGAAAATTGCTGTTGATCTAGTATATAATTTCTTGAGCAAGAATTCAAGGGGTCCTGATGTGGTTCTAAATGTGCCTCACACTAGTTTGCTGGAGGTTGGCATGATTTACTATATTTGACTCTACAAGACAAATTAGCCATGAAGAGTTTAGGAACGTAGCTGTAAAGAAAAGTAAGAATGACAAGGATACCAAGTAGGCATGCCATCAGGATAGCAGAAAAAAATCAATAAAAAGCTTTCTAATTTCTGTAGTCCCAAATTTATCGTTTCCTGTCTTCTCCGCTATGCTTTTGTATATAGATAGATATTGTTCGTAAGTTCCTATATTTTCGATGGAAAAGAAAAAAATATTACTAACCGTTTAGTAATTGGGTACTATCTAGTGCCTAGGTAAAAGTTAAAGAATGGTTATTTACATTGAACTTAATGTTTTCCATAAATAATTGCTCTTAAGAAACAGATTTTTATAAAGAAAATATTTCAAAAGCACAATCTAAATCAAATTTACATATATTAACTTAGTGTGGTTTAAATATTATATTGTTTAATCTAGTCTAAAGAATAAAAATCATTTGAGTAAATTTTAAAAATTATGTACAAGTTATACTATAAGTTGTAAATCTTTTGTTGTATGTATTAATGAATTATGAGTTGTTTCAACATGTGATCTAAAAGAGGAAGACATTACTTTAGTAAGTTTAGGGACAAAAATTTTAGTTCAATCCAGTCTAATTCGATTCAGAGTCAATTGATTATGTCTAAATTAATAGAAATTTGAATTGAATTCAAGTTTATTTTAAAATTTTGAACTATAGGTTGAAATCAAATTTGAGTTTTAACTCCACAGACTAACTCAACCGACAGCTCTTTTAATATATTATTTGAAATATGATATCATTTTGTTACTTGATGGATATATTCAAAAGAGTAACGATGTTTTGATGTCTTTTGATGTTTTGATTTTGTTTCCTCTTCTTCTAGTAATCAGTGATATAAAGTGAAGAATAGTTATAGTTGATCAAAATTATTATTAGATTATTCTGACTACTGGTGAGAGAAGAGCTCGCTTGGTTTGGTTGACGACAAAAACATTTATATTAAAAGTAAGGTTGCAAAGCTCTTTTTTATTCCATCCATTTCTCACATGTTATTTCCCATAGGTCTACCTTTAATTAACCTTAATCTAATGTCCTCTAATAATGGACTTTGGACAAGATCATTTGACAAGCCAAAACTGTAACACCCCACTCTCACAAGACACGTTCTCGACATCAATGGTGATATTCGAGTACGTACCCGTAAGGGTGACATGTTAGAACGATCATTTAGTCAAAATTCATATAAAAAACTTTTGTTTCTTTAAAACAAGGTACATGTAAGTGGAAATAACTAATCAAATCGGGCTCATGTCATTTAAAAACGTTTCCATTTATAAGTAACAATTATTACAAACAATAGTATTCAACAGTCACTTAGACCCATTTCAAATACAAAACACTTGAAATCATAAAGTCATTTCATTATCAAATTATTCACATATACTTTGTACAATTTTTGCAGAACATAATTCGAAAATAAAATCATTGAAGACATATGCAGGTGCAAACTAATCCCGACCCCTAACTCATGCTCATTTGTAGTGATTGTACTCCAATTGGTCTAATTGGATAACTCCTCTGAACCTGAAAAGTAACAGTGCAATTTTGATGAGTTCCGCGAACTCAGTAGAGTAACTATCCTCAATGCTTCACTCATGTAATAAATCGAAATCAATTATAGCATGTAATCATACAATTCAACTTCACTTAACAAGTATTAAATACTATCACATATAAATCATTTCTCAGATACACCGTTCAACCATATAATAATATTCACATGGCTTTACAAATTATTCAATGAATTCAAATCATATGTGGATACAACATGTATGAGACTCACATTCATTTTTTATTTTATTGTGACCGTGTGCTTTTACAGTATCCCGAATTTTTAGGCTCAGTCAGTCAGTTAGTGACTCATTGATTACAATGAGCCATAGACACGAACCACATATGCGGGAGCTTAAAGCTCATATCAGTAATAGTATCAATAGCCACATCAGTCACAACTCCTTTATGTTACATGCATTGAAATGAAGTGCATGCCACAATTTAGTCATCAATCAATCACTTTCATTTGCATGTAATATAACAGTATATCAGTCACAGTATCAATTACAATAATAGTCACAGTAGCAGTAGTCATCGGATTAGGTTCGGCATTCAACCTTTCAGTTGAGAATCAAAAAATCATTTAGGCAGAGGCATTCACATTCAAGTAGCACTTCCAATATCATTCTCATGCATCAAAACGCCTCAGACAAATATTGTCTGGAATCTAGTACACAATTAACACAACTCAGTACAATTCAATAAGATCGCAATACAGTTCAATAATGTACTAAACAATATGGTTAGACCATCTTAGGTTACTCACTATATGCTCCAAACGGTTATTGCCTTGAAGTTCTGGCAATGTCTGGGTGTTGTCACTCAACACGCCCCTCTATACATACAATACATAAACATATCACAATATTGCACAATTTTGTATTCATTAATGCACATTAATGTATAATAACTATGTACAATGTATGTTCATGACAATTCCGGGTTTGTTATCATTTATTTTGTCACAATAATCATTTGGATATCCACTATCAATTGATTAACTCATATTTGTTTAAAGTACACTTTCGGGTCCATTTTGCACAATTAATATCATCAGGAAATTGAAAGAATTTGATCACACCTCCTCATAACAAATTATTCTCCTATGTCTTAAATCTCTATTGATACCAAGATTATTCAATTTGGTTCATTATTTAATAAGTTATGCTCGAAATACCACAGACTGTGTACATGTAAAATTTTGGCTAATGCATGATCATGTATGCAGGTTGTACACCTCATATCTCTCAATATCGGTATCTAAAATTACAAACTTTATACCAATTTAAAGCTAAGAGAATAAGCTACAACCTTAGTGAAGACACCTAAGTCTAATTCGGCCTACATCAATACAGTTTATTCAATAACTACAGGATATGATTTCTGTCCCTGGTAGTGCCACTGCCTATGCTAAAACTTAATTTCAATCTAAATTTCAAGACCCTTAAGGACAGAATTAAAATTCAATTTCTTCTTAACATTTGTATCCAAATGACTCTAGTTCAAGTTAAATTAAGACTCATTTCATTTTGAAATCTAAAATTCAAAATATAGCCAAAGTACCGAAGTATGTTCAGTAAAAATATTTCAGTTATCAAATTCCAGCACACTTTCGGGATAACTTTGCATGATCATTATGACAAGGACAATTGTGTATTTCAGTAACACTTTCTTCTACATAATTGTTATACTATGTTTCTAGTTTCTAATAACACCAAAATTATACAATTTTATTTAGTATACTAAAAGCTATACCCAAAATAGTTCAGACTATTTTTCAACTGTAACGGAACTCCTAACTCTACTTCCAGAAAGATTTTGACATGCTTAGAGATAGAATTAACATTCAACTTCTTCATAAAAATTGTAGAAATATATCTCTAGTTTAATCTGAATCAATAATCAACTCATTTAGAAATCCATAGATCAAGTTATGACCATAATACCGAAACATGTTCAGTGAAAGTTTTCCAGTTCATAATATTCCAACAAATTTCCTCACTTTCATCCAAAACTCATCAATCATTCTCTGTTATAACATGCAATAAATACTAATCTTTTACTTACTTGTTCAGTTCTAATCCCAGCTCAAAAATCACTCTAAATCAGTAGTCAAAAAATGCAGAATCATCACACATTCAAGATGGAATTAAATAACTTTCAGCTATGATGAACTCTTTAGCTAATTTGTGAAGGGTAAAAGCATGTATTTAGTGTGGTAATTTAGCATAACTTCAAGAAG
>JANTNU010000008.1:25303400-25319850 GCA_024752395.1 Erythroxylum havanense
TTAACAGTACCGTCCTTGAATAAGTCGACTTACCCAATGTACAAGTCGACTTGTCGGTACTGGACATGTGTAAGTCGCCTTGCATAAGCACACAAGTCGACTTACACTTACAGTTTTAACATCTAGTTGTTTAAGTTCAAGATTCAAATAGGTAGTCAAATCGGATACTATTTGAATTAAGGTCATCTTAACTAGTGGTGAAAAGATTTAATAAAAATCTGTACCCTTCTTTCGATAAAACTCTTTCACTACTAGCTTTGCCTTGTACTTCACCAGCTTGTCACCATCTTTCATTATTTTGAACACCCAATTATTCTTTAAAAGCTTCAAGGTAGTGGTATCATAAGTTTGATTCTTTTATGACAAATCATAGTTACAAGAGAACTTATGTTGATGCTTATATGTATTTCAAGAATTTCACAAGTGAGAACTTCATTATTCGTTTTCTATATGTTGATGATATACTGATTAAGGGAAGTTGAAGGAGGATTTATCTAAATCTTTTCATATGAAAGATTTAAGTCTTCAAAAGTAGATTTTGGGCATGAAAATAACTTAGGAAGAGTAGAAAATTATGGTTATCACGGGAAAGATATATTGAACCGATGTTAGAAAGTTTTAATATGAAGCATGCCAAGCTAGTTACCATGTCATTAACATCTCACTTGAAGCTGAGTAAGCATACATGTCCCTCAACATAAAAGGAGAAAGATGGTATGTCTTATATTTCATACTCATTTTTAAGGTTTTTGATGTATGCAATATTGTGTACAAGGCTAGATATTACACAAGTGATTGGGTTAGTAAGTAAATTCTTTTCTAATATAGAAAAGGTTCATTGAGAAGCAATGAAGTAGATTTTGAGATATTTGAAACGTATTTCAAAGTGGAGTTTTTATTTTGGTGTTGTAAGACAATTTTTAAATGTTATATGAATGTAGATATGGATGGAGATCTTGATGGAAGGAAATCCACTTCAAGTTTTCTGTTTAATTTTATAGGGGGTCATTTTATGGCAATCCAAGCTATAAAATTGCGTAACTTTATCTACAATTGAAGTAAAGTATGTAACTATAGTAGAAGCTAGTAACGAGATGTTTTGGTTGAAAAGACTCCTTCAAGGGTTGAATGTGAAGCAAAAAGACAGTGTAGTATTTTGTAATGGTCAAAGTGTTATTGACTTGAGCAAAAATATTATGTATCATTCTCGTGTAAGGCACATAGATGTCAGATATCATTAGTTGAGGTTCATGATTGAGGAGTAACAATTGAAGTTGAAGAAGATTCACACAAATTGAATAGTGTTGATAAAGTGGTTACTGAAAACAAGATTGAGTTTTATAGTAAGCTTATTAGGATGTATCCCAAGTAGTTGTTGAAATATAACATGTGTTTCCCATAATTAGGCTAGAGGGGGAGATTGTTGAGTGTTCAACCCTATTTTGAGACTTTTGATGATTATTGATACTTTTGTGATTCATAGGAACGATGAATAAGTGAAGACAAGATGAATAATAGTTAGATGAAGCACTTTTGGTGAGACACATCCATGTAGGGTGCTACATGCCTATGTCCTTTACTTACATGATTATGCAAATAAATCGTGTAAGTCTCTGGAACCAAGTGAAGGACATGAATGACAAAGACATATACAGTCATGTACACAATTGTGTTCAGATTGTGTAATTCTTCCTGTGACTAAGGCAGTATTGGAAGAGGCACAGTCACTTACATGGCCTAGGTATGTGACCATGCACAGTATAAAAAAACCTATGTCATGATATTAAAAAGAAAATATGTAAGTTTTGTAAGAGAAAGGAGTCAAAACACCAAGATTGACGAAAACATAAAGAAAGCAAGTTGTATAGTATTCTCATCCTTTTTATTATTTTTGGGATTAGTTTGAGAGTTTGTTGATCGACATATCAACTTTGGATTCAATCCTGAAACTTTGTCAAACAAATTATAGTACTGGGGTGAGATATTAAACTTTATAAATCTTTAGGGGACCTAGGAAGAAATTAGACCAAATCCAAATGAGTTCGTATATAACCAACACATCACATCACCACCCAAAATCTTAAATCAATGGGTTATAAGTCTTATCTTTGTATATAACTCACTTCATGTTTATATCTCTTTTTGATGTGGGATCATTCCACTTTAAAATTTCAAACATGTCTTTCTCACAAGTGGATCCATCCATATCATATTAGCTCCCTCTCAACTTATAGCTTATGTGAAACTATTTAATTCACTCCATGAATCACCCATATATCTTACCCAAATCTATGAATCTCTATTCATCAAACTTCACCAGCCTAGATCTAATACCCATGAAAGGTTTTAAGGGGGTCTAAGGAGAAATTGGACCAAATTCAAGTGGGTTTATATATAATCAGACTATCATATCTCAACCTAAAACCTTAAAGCAATGAGTTATGAGTCCTATTTTTATATATAACTCACTTCATCCTTGTCTCTTTTCGATATAAGATTACTCCACCTATGAATTTTTAACACTTTTTAATTTATATATCTTTATTTTGTATTTATTATGTTCATATTTAATAGATGTAGATATTTATAACATTATATTGAGTTGTTTTCAGTTAAATTTGTCATTGACTTTATTTGAATTATATGTATTTTGTGGTATTTCTTATAATATTACTGTCATATTTTTGAAAAAAATATTTAATTTAGAGTTTATATCATAGTCATTATGTTAACATGATATGTTTGTTTAACTTAACAATAGTATGTTTCTAATAACATTTGAAGACATAAAATGAATGTCATACTAACATATCTAACTATTAAATCAAATTTTTGGAGTTCAAAATTAATAATCTTATGGTATGGTAATCATGATATATACACGAATGTGGCTCCACAATTAGTAATTAATTTGACCCAATTTCACAATAAAAATAAGATATTAAAATTTGACATAAAAATAAACATTTCCCGGTAAAAGACTCAATCATCAAATCAAAATTTAAATATTTCAAATTAGGATTATTAATGAATTACAATCATGGTACATATAATTGTGGTTATATAATTTGTTATAAAGGGAACATAAATCTTTTAGTAGCAAGCTGTTATTGATTTTTTTTGCATAGATCTCAACGAATTTGCTTTACCACTTCAACTTTAAAAAGAAAAACTAAAATTTGTATAAAAATCTAAACCCATGAAGTACATAAATCAACTAATAATATTAACAACCAAGAGTTGAACTTTCAACATTCTCTACTCCTTGGGGCATTTGACTACTTTTCAAAACTTTTGCAAACCCCTTCTAAGGCCACTTCTTCTTAAATCTTTCTCAAAGAGCTTATGCAATTTGGTATTACTGCTTATGATGCTAACCGGTTGTCTCAACCTATCTCTCAGCAATGATTGAAGCCTTATTGAAGACATTAAACCCTCACAAAGTGACTGGTCTTGATGGCTTTGATCCCCTATTTTTCAACAAAGCCTGGCATTTAATATGACCCACTATGATTGATGCAATCCTTGAGTTCTTCAATAAAGGAAACATGTTGATAGAATTTAATAGCACTTTCGTCACTCTTGTTCCCAAAGCTAGCGAGCATACCTCCTCCTTAGATTTTAGGCCAATTTCATGCTGCAATACAATTTATAAAATCATCTCAAAAGCGGTAGCTCTTAGGTTAAAAAGAGTGTTAGGTAACTACATTGATTTATCTTAAAGGGCGTTCATCCCAGGTAGTATTATGGGGGATAATACAATGTTACTACAGGAACTTGTCAAAGCTTATGGTCTTAGAAGAGGAAGAAGGAATTGTTTTATTAAGGTAGACCTGAAAAAAGCTTTTGATAGTGTGGATTGGATCTTCATTATGAATACCCTCCAAGCCTTGGATTTTCCACCAATATTTGTATAATGGGTTTCAGAATGTATCACAACTCTTGCTTTTAAAGTCTTGGTGAAAGTGCAGCCTAGTAAAACACTTTAAAAGCTCTAAGGGAATCTGACAAGGTGCCCTCTTTCACAATATCTCTTTGCTCTTATTATGGAGGTCTTCAACAAAACTCTTAAAGGTTTGGTAAACCGAACTAAAGTTTTTAAATATCACTCCAAGTGCAATAATATGAGGATTATAAACTTGAGCTTTGCAGATGATCTTATTTTGCTTTATAAGGCAGATCATTGTCTTTACACTGATGAAGTCCCTGAAAATATTTAGCAATCTCTCTGGTTTGGAAGTGATTTCTACTAAAAATGGTTTCTTCTTGTCTAAATCTGCCTTGGAGTGTGAATCCACTATCCAATCCATCACTGGTTTCAATTTTCTATCATTGCCAATGGTCTATCTTGATATCCCAATTTCTAGTTCTAATCCTACTTCTGCTGATTTCTCCTTGTTAATTGGAAGGATAAAGAGTAAAATTGCATCCTGGAGTTCTAAATCTCTATCTACAGCAAGTAAGATCCAACTCATATCCTTTGTATTGAATTCTATCAATGTATTATGGTCTGCTTATATGGCTATACTGAGGAAATTTATTAAAATCGTAGAGAGGATTTGCAACACCTTTCTATGGTATGGATAGGAGGAATCTTCCATAAGGGCTCGTATGCAATGGAATGAGGTTTGTTTACCTAAGAATAAAGGAGGTCTTGGGATTATTTCTCTGAAAATGATGAATACAATTATCATGGCAAACAGACTTTGGCGTTCATTGATTGATAAGTAACCCCTTTAGTGCAAATGGGTACATGGCATATTCATCAAGGCAGGAAGCATCTAGAATGTTAAAATCATAGCTAATTCCACGTCAACTTGGAGCAATATCCTTAAAACAAAAAATGACTTAACGCACGAATTTGTCACTATAATTGGGAATGGTAAACTCACAAGTTTTTGGTTTGACAACTAGTTGTCTTATGGGCCTCTAAACAACGTGTAAGGGATGGACTATCTTAGAAATGTTCTCGACCAGAACATCACAATTGAGGAGGCTCTAAGGGATAGATAAATCTTTACTCAAGATGTTGCCCCTATCTTTATATCACTTGAAATTCATCAAACTAACCTACTAGTAGGGGAGGACAAAACTATCTGGAAGCACTCCAACAATGGGATTTTCACCAACAAATCTTGTACGAATTTCAAGCAAAAGCACCTTTCCATAATTCCTTAGATTAGGGTTGTTTGAATCAAGCATTGTCATCCTCGAGTTGCATTGATATTGTGGCAATCTTTAAGGAAAAAACTGCCAATAGTTGACAAATTGAAGTGCTTTCTTTATATTTCTAGCTGGTGCGTATTATGTCAGATGGCTGAGAAAAGTCACAAACATTTATTCTTTCAATGTGAGTTTGTTAATACCAACTTAAGGGAAATCCTACACAACTGTTGTACGGTGAATATACCTAATTGTTGGAACTCTTTCAAGACTTGGTATGGTTAGTTTCCACTTTCTGATGATCCTCGCAAGTGGTGCTTTTGCATAGCTCTTTCTTTCATTGTCAAGGCTACTTAGGAGGAGAGGAACCTTCGAATTTATTCAAAATATAAGCTCATCTAGGGAGCAGTTTTAGAATAGCTTATTTGTACAAATAAGAAGATATTTCAACCTACACAAGCTCAAATTCTGAAACCAAGAGTATTGGACTAAGTGTGGAACATTTAACCCCTACCTTGCTTTGTCTAGGATGATTGCTATTTTCTCTTTTTTGTAACTTATATTGCCCAACACATATACACTTGCTCTTTGGAGCTTGTTTGTAACACTTGTTTTGCCTTTGAAGGCCAAATTCATTACAATTCCTCAAAAAAAAAAAAAAAATTTGCAGTTCTTATCTCATGATGTTCTTTTGGTTATGGGAAAGTTGCTTAGGTTTTGGTAAATCTTTAATAATATAAAGACATTAATTTTCTCTATAACTAAAAGGCAGTGGTTAACAATTTGTTGTATTTCAACATAAATACACCTATTTAGTAAGGGAAAAGTGCTTTTTCAGCTCTGCATAGTATAATAAGATTATAAATCACTTAAAAAAAAAAGGTCACGACCTAATTGATAAATATACATAAGTAACGCATTTACCTAGAAAATCCACAACTTAATCTCCCTAGATTTGTTTCTAAATATGGAAGTCGGCCACATACATATAAAGAGAAACATCAAAGTTACAAAGAGAGAAGAATTCTTCTCCGGCCCCAATAAAACTCAATGGTTGGTTAAATAAAAGAATAAATTATACTTGAACTCCTCGATGGTCGTCTGCAAATGTGCGGCCATCATAAATCTCGTATTGATAATTCTCATCAAGGTCCTCCATGGTTTTCCCGAATACAAATGACTTTGTTCCCATTGTCATGAAAGGCATTAGACCAAATGCACGAGCTGTTTTAATCTCCCTGGCAACCTTCCTATATGCTTTGGCACTAATACCAATCTTCACCAAGCAGCAAAGGGAGTTATTACTACAAATGAGTCAAAAATGTAACCTTTTAGAAAGTAATTTGAATTTGTGACAGTTATCACCTTGCTTCTCTTAATAATAATTCCAGCCTCTATTATGAAGTTTGCAAGGAATCTAACATTCTGAATAACAAAGTTGGGTGAGTTTAGGTATGCTCTTAATACAATGTCTGTAGTAGAATCGCAATAAATTTTGAATAAAAATATGCATCATTTATTGAAGTGATTGAGTTCTGCTGACCACGAGCATATTACACAAAGTTCATTTTACACAAAGTTCGACAATGGAAACAACAAAAGCACATTCTCAGAGAACCCCAACAGATAATTGTCACCAGATCTCCTGGAAATTCATGGTCAAAAGTGTTCACTTCACATGATCTTCAAAAGAGCATAAGCAATATGTTCAAGTATCAGCAATTCAAGTGTGCCAACAAATGGAGAAAGGCAACAAGCAAAAGACATGGCAACAATGGGTCAACTAATTGGTCGCCCTCTCTTTGATTTAATACATGGATTCGTTAGTCTATATTTGTATGAACCAGGGATATAGAGGAAGTCTACGTAATCAGACCAACTTTTCCTACTTGCAGAATCTGTAGTATTTGTGTGCAAGCATGTCACAAAAAGTATCAGAAACTAAATTAACTCACCCAAAAGTCAGTTTTTCTAAGAACCTCATCCGTGGTTACATCAAATTTCAATGGTTTGGGTGGTCTAGTTACTCTTGGCTTCGTAAGGTCAAGATCCTGCAAAAGATCATGTAACTCATATTTACACGGTTTATCAAGTGGTAAGAATATGGAAAATTCAATCATTATTTGTTTAGCAACACAATGAAAATTAGATAGCGTAACATGGAATCATAAGCATACATGTTTAAGGTGAAAAAAGCCTGCACTTCATAAGCCATGAAATTCCATAAATTAACAAAGAACATAACACAAGCACTAGATCCGTGACAATTCACTAAATCATTGACATATTTAAAGAAGAGAAAATAAACTAATTATCAATGAAAGTTAAGAGGAACCATGAAAACCTATCCAATAAAAGAAATTACGACCATGTATTTTCTGAGTTTTACGGAAATAATATTTAAAACAAAATACAATCTGATTTTTGCAAGATTTAAAAGCATGAAGCGCATTAATTTTGGCATAATATGCACTAAAGACAAATAATACTCGAGTATGTTGAAATCTTTGAGGGATTAATCACAACTGTTATATGAGCAGTAATACACACCTTAATGCCATATGTTGAACCCTAAAAAAAGTCCATATCTGGTCTGAAAAAATAACCGTCTTCCTCAATTTCTTCAGGATCAAACTCAAAGTATGTTGCTGCTTCCTTCAACTTCCCATCCATTCCATCTGACAATGTATTAAAACTATCACATATAGGATCCCACGTCTCACTTTCATTCTGCTCTGCGCCATATTTTCTGCGATCCTTCTCAAGTCTATCAAGTTTTTGGAAAAAGGGATCAGAACCTGAACCACTTTTACGATAATCACAGATATGCGTCGCTCCGCATACTAGAAAGAGTTAGAACTCTTCTCATCATCATTCGAATTATCTGTTTAAATTAAGAAAAAACAAAACAAAACAAAAAACCTCACAGAAACTTCAGTGAAATGGAAATCAAACGACCTATTCAGCATAAGATTAATATTCTAACAGCAGGCACTCTAAATTACACGCCAAATTTGAGTAATTACGAGTAACATAAACCAAAACAAACCAAACCACTATGATATATATAATATGGAAGCAGGCAATTGAGAAAAATCATGAAATGTCAAGAATCAATTTCAGGAAGCAAGTACATGTGAATTGCTTAAGAAAAATACAAATGTTAAATTTTCATTATACAAGTCAATTGCTTGAAATTTTTAAGTTAAAAGTTGTTCAAATTTTCATTATATAAACCAATTCTAGGAATTTTGAAGAATATACAAGGCCCTAATAACTATGATCTACCACTCACGGAAATAAGTCAAGGGACACATTTTGTTGCCATATTTATTAGCCAGGAAAGCTTTATTTCTAATGATAATCACATAGTGAAGAAAAATAGGGTAATTAGACATAAGATGGGTACAGTAAATACCTAAAGAGACATTGGTAGAAAGAGATTTCACAAGATAGGATGCCTAAAACCGACAGAATGAGCCATTCCTCATTGAATGAAACACAAATTGAGATAGACTTCCCATTTTTGTAACATATTAAGATGCTATTAATATATAAACTTATTAACATCACATTCAGTAAAATAATATTTTTAGCATTCAATCCTCTGATTTTTTTTGTTTTATATATTTTAGCAGATGAATCCTGATCATTTTCAAAATCTCCCAGTCTCGTACTTTCAATAGATTACCATCATAACTTTCCAGCTTATGCCATTGTATCTAAAGGAAAAGAACAAGAGATGGAAAGAAATAGGTCAAACTCTATTCGAGGCAAAAACAGTGAAAAGAATGAGTATTGGTAGCAAAGTTACCAATTTTGGTATTGATACAATACAACACCGATATCAATCAATACTATCTACCATTTTGAGTAATTTTTAAAATTATAAAATAATTTCCAAACTTTAAATAATTAAAATTTAGTCTCTTATTACAAAATAATTCCCCTTATTATGTACTTACCATTCTTAGTGTCAACTTTAGCATTCAATAGTTGCCATTCAGCTACCAAAGATCATTTTTAGTCCTATTTTTCTTTCCAAAGTACGTAATTATTTTTTTTGTTTTTGCTACAATATGACTTCTGTTCATTTGATAAAACAAACCAAAAAGTTGTCAAGAACATCTGAATACAGTTACAAACTATTGCTGAAGAAAATAAAACTCAAAATGGCAGCTCACAGCTTATGTCCATGAAAAGATGTTAAATAAGTTTAGCTAAAAAGAAAGGATGTTTTGGATCAAACAAGTGTATCGGAAAGAATTTCCAAGAAACTAGAATACGAAATATAAAAAGTACATCTTCAAATTCAATAGATACGTTTGCCCACAATAATGCATCAGGTAATACAACACAATGAATTTTGCACATGAAAATAATTGTACATGCACTCATGAATAATTCCGAGTATAATTGGACTGAGTTGTGATTTTTGAGAAATTGTGAATTTGAAATTTAAATTATATTGAAAATTTTATTGATTAGTGGAATTATATACTTGAGGATTTTGGTGAATTTAGGATTTACTTCAGAATTTATGGAGTATTAAAGAAACAAGGAAAAAGAAATTTAAAAGAAGAGTTGGAGATAGTTGGATGGTAAGAAGAGAGTTAAGAGAGTTAGTTTCAAACAAAACTAAGTTAGAGATTAGACCATAGGAAAGTGATAAGTGATAAATTGCTTTTGGTACTTTTGTTAAAAGTAAGTCTTGATATCCGAGA
The DNA here is from genome assembly GCA_024752395.1 of Erythroxylum havanense. Lineage (NCBI taxonomy): Eukaryota > Viridiplantae > Streptophyta > Magnoliopsida > Malpighiales > Erythroxylaceae > Erythroxylum > Erythroxylum havanense. Next base: position 25,313,288 of record JANTNU010000008.1, read on the forward strand.
GTTCAAAAAGGGGTTTGGTATTTCTTAAGTTTCTTTCCTTGTTATCACCTCCTTCAAATTTTCTTAAAACACACAGAGTTTTTCCATCAAAATTCCTTTGAAACATTTCTTCTCTTTTACTTTCTTTATCCTATTGCTAAGTGTTTCTTCTTCCTTAAGAAAAAAAATTAGAAGTTGATTAGTGTTAACAGTGGAACTTGAGTTTTGCATGGAGTAAGGCTTGAAGATAGTTGGAGCTTTTAGGAGTTTTCAACAAGTAGTGGATAATTTTGTTAGAGTTAAATTTTTGAAATAAACTGATGAATTATTTTCATCATAGGTATCATGGATTATATTTTCATATGGATGATATTGATTTGAAATGAAGTAGAAAAGGTGACCTTGGTATGAGTTGTGTTAAGGAAAGATTGTGAAACAAAATGGGTGGTTGATCTGGAAAATATTCGCGGAGTATGCTTCAGTATTTTACCCATAACTTTTTCTCTAGTTATCCAAATGAGATGATTCTTATTTTTTATTAAACTAGAAACATATGGCTACATTTTTTATGAAGCCATATAATTTAATTTCTCTCTTTAAGAGTCTCAAAATTTGTCATGAATTTAAGAACTCGGTGTAATACATTGCTGGATGAATGTAAAAATTTATGTTCTAAATTCGAGGGCAATTCTGGATTTGTTCAAGGCTAAATTAGAAAAAAGGTATCTCTAAAAAGTTGTATATCTTTCTTTTATTTTTCTAACGATATATAGTATGGAATTTTTGGACTTCTAGGCTGAAAGTTATGGTCCTTATAAAGGAAGATGTATCTTCTGTCTTTTTGTTTCTTCTATGTTTTGCCTCCTCTGTGATGACGTGTCATCTGTGTTTTTGCTTCCTTTGTGATGATGTGTCTTCTATGTTTTACTTCTTCTATGATGACATGTCATTTATGATGACATGTTTTCTATGTTTTGCTTCTTCTGTGATGACGTGTTGTCTGTGATGACGTGTCTTCTGTGTTTTGCTTTTTCTGTGATGACGTGTCTTCTATGTTTTGCTTCTTTTGTGATGGCGTGTCGTCTATGATGACATGTCATCTGTGTTTTGCTTCTTCTGTGATGATGTGTCATCTATGATGACGTGCCGTCTATGTTTTACTTCTTTTACTTTTTGCTTCTTCTGTGGTTTGCTTCTTCTACTTTTCTCTTCTTCTGTGTTTTGCTTATTTTGCTTTTTCACCTAACCTATCTTATGTTTCATTTTTGAACTTTTATAAGATAGAATCTATCTTTGAGTCTTCATAAAAGTTGTAGATCTTGAAGTCTTCTTTCAAACTATATAAAGAACATACAAATCCAATATCTATAGGGAAAGTTATTGCAATTTTCCTCATTCAACTTTCTTTTTCCATTAGTCTACTTTTTCCTTTGCCTTTGTCTATATTTATATTCTATTTCATTTTTGACCTTCATATGATATAATCTGTCTTCAAGTTCTTCATAAACATTGTAGATCTTGAATTTATCTTTCTAAAAATATAAATAACGCACATCCGACATATTTAGAGAGAGTTATGCTATTTTTCCCAAGACAGGTTCAATATGATTGAGGACAAAACCCTATTTGATTCTTTTGGCCTTAACTTTTTCTATAGACACCCAAATGAATTGATTCTTGAACCATTGGACTCATAATATATTGTTATACATCTCCACCAAAAACCATAACTCTCTGAATTTAATTGGGAAGATTGAGTGAAAAACGTGGGACTAGTGAGTGTGCTCTTCAGTAATATAAACTGGTGATATTCCACTGAACATACTTCAGTTTTTTGAGTATATCTAGACCTTTAGGATTCCAAATGAAATTATTATTGATTTTAAGCACACTAGAGATATAGGCCTACAAATTATCTCAAGAAGTATAATTATGATTCAGACTCTAAGATATTCAAATTCTAAATGGAATTTATGTATAGTACACTATTTTTGGAATATGATAACCTGATAATGTTTGAGGCATATCTTCCAAATTACTAAACCAAATTGAGTGATTTTGGTGTCAATGGGAAGATAAGACATAGAGGAACACTTTTATAGAAGAGAGTGTGACCAAATTACATCAATTTCACTTTCTGATTGAATGCAAATAATAGACCTGAAAGTGTGACTTGGAAAAATTCTGAAGTGAGTAAATGAGAAAGGAATAGAGATTTGAATGGTTTTGGTGACACATAAACCTAAGTATAAACTATACTTAGAGGAGTTTTAATATGATAATGGCTTTGTGATAAAATTAATGGTAAAATACATGGGATTGTCATGAACATGCATTGTGCATATTTCATTTCATTCACGTGCATTATTAAACACTTATGATTGTACAAATTGTTATGTATGTGTGTATCTTGCATAAATGGGTTGTGTAGGTTAAATGTCTGCATTCAGGCATTCCCAAAATTTGGAAGCAAATGGTAATCTAGAGAATACTGTGAGTAGACCTAGATGGTCTTACTTTATTGTTTGTTTCGTTTATATGATGACTTGAGTGATTATGAATGAGATGTGAATTGATTGTGAGATTCCGAACAATGAAGTTCTGAGGTTTCTGATGCTTGAATGTAATATTGAAGTGCTAATTGTATGTGAATGTGATTAACTAAATGCTTCATGACATGAATGCATGATCATAAAGTGTTTCTCAACTTAAATGTTGAATACAGGACTAAGGTCCAACGATATGTGAAAGTGAATAAGTAATCATATGTGATTGATGCATTTCATTTCATAAATGCGTGAAACATAATGATAGTTGTGACCAGAGTAGCCACCGATCAGAGCTTAAGTCTCAACAAGTTAAAAAGAGCCTCGAGCTCAAAGGTGATTCACAGCCTCAGGCTCAACGTTTAATTAGCCGTATATGAGACAGTTTAGGCACTCGATCACAACAAAGTAATAAATGAAAACCGGGTCTCATGTGCACTCCATATGCATAATATGAGTGATCAAATTGTATTGAATGTGAAGTGTGAAATGTGTAATAATGTGATTTATGTGCTACGTGATTGGATGAGCCATCGATGTTGGTCACTCATTGAGTTCACAAAACTCACCCAAAATTTGCAAATATTTTTCAGGACTCAAAAGAATACCCCGTTAGGCAAACATGAGTATCCTTACTGCATGCAATGGAAAGATAGAGGGAGGGATCAATTTGTATTTGCATTGTATTTCTTTATTTTTTTACTAAATTATACATTCCGTAAATTTTTGTATCATCTGTAATTGAATATTGCGGTATGTAATTACTTTGGAATTGGAAATGTTTTGTATTTGTAATGGGCCCCAAGTGATTAGTGAATCTCTGATGAGTTATGTACTGATTGTAATGCGTTGATTTGAAAAATAGTTATGAAATAAAGTGGGCCCTAATTGATTACCGATTTTTGCGTATTTAATTGCATTAAAAAAATTATACCGAGTTTTGACTGATTAAGTGTTCTAGCATGTCACCCTTGTAGGGTACGGATTCGGATATCACCCGTCGATGTCATGTTTAGGTCTTGCAGGAGTGGGGTGTTACAGGCGTCCAATGTGCTCCTCTATATCATACAAAACACATTTTCATATATCACAATTTTGCACAAATGTATAAGTATTTCTTTATGCACATCAATGTATAGACAATATGCACAATGCATATTCAATGACAATTCTAGGTATCTTATCGATATTTTTTCACCATATCATTCAGATAGCAAAGCACTAATTAATATAATTTGTAATTAGGTTTGGACCATAATAAAACAATGTGAAACTAATTTCATAAACTAATTGATCATTTTAGAGTTTTATCTCATAATATGCTTTCGGATCAAATTTACATAAATATTCCGATAAGGTAAATGACAAAATTAGGCAACACTTTTTTCTGTAAAGTTGTTCTCCAATGCTTTAAGTTTCTAATGATACTAAGATCATTCAATTTGGTTCATTATTCTATGAGTTATGCTTAAAATACCATCGACTATGTACTTTTGAAATTTTGGCTAATGCATGATCATGCATTCAATTTGTACAACTCATATCTCTCAATTGCAATATCCAAAAATTACAAACTTTATACTAATCAAGAGCTAAGAGAATAATCTATAACTTTTTTGAAGAAATATTTGTCTGATTCAGCCTATATCAATATAGTTTATTCAATAACAATAGGACCTGATTTCTGTCCCTAGTAGTGCTACTGCTAAGCCAAGACTTACATTCAAGCTAAATTTCAAGACCCTTAATAAAATAATTAAAATTCAATTTCTTCTTAACATTAGTAGCAAAATGTCTCTAGTTCAATTAAAATTAAGAAAAATTTTATTTTTAAATCTACAGATCAAAATATAGCCAAAACACCAAAGCATATTCAGTAAGAACATTTCAGTTATCAAATTCCAGTACACCTCAGCATTTTCATCCTAACACCCCCTTTCGGGATAACTTTGCATGATCATTATGACAAGAGAAATGGTGTAGTTTAGCAAACACTTTCTTCTAGAAAATTGTTCCACTATGTTTCCAATTTCTAATAACACCATAATCATATAATTTGATTTAGTATACTGAAAGTTATATCAAAAAGAGTTCCGACTATTTTTAATCTGTAACAAAACTCGTAACTCTACTTACAGCCAGATTGTGTAATGCTTAGAGATAGAATTAACATTTGGCTTCTTCATTAAAGTTGTAGACTTATGTCTCCAGTTTAATATGAATTAAGAATCAAGTCATTTAGAAATCTACAACTCATGTTATAATTAGAATACCAAAGTATATTCAATGAAAATTCTCCAGTTTATAACATTCGAGCATACATCCTCATCAACAACTTATACAATCTTTCCTAATTCAATCATCATAATCACATACCTTAAAAATCAGATTTCTACTTACTTGTTAGGCTCAAAATCTCCTTCAAAACCTCAAGCTAATCTAGCCCTCCAAGCTTGCAAGATTTTCATAAAGTAAAGGTAAAAACTAGTCGATTTTTGCTAGGACAAAGAACAACAAAAATCTGGTTCTTTGACTATTTTGTAAAGGTTAAACATATGACGTTGATCTGGTCATTTAGCAAGGTTGAAACCAAATTACAGAGATGTATGTTAGCAACAACTTTCGGTGAGAAATGAGAAGAAGATGGTGGATTTTTCCAGTAGTAATTTACCTTAATTCAACTAGGTGCAAGGTGTCTCCAAACTACCTTAACATATATCACTTGACATGTAAGCCATTTATCTCCTCCTTAAGCTGCCACATGTCTCCTAATTACTAGTTCATTTTTCAATCACTCATGTTGCCATTTGTCAAATAATTAGGCAGTCTATATTTCATAAAATAATTGGTCCATATTTCTATTTTTTAATCCAAAAATACTCCAAATTTTTAAAAAATTTCTAAAATTTACCAAAAAATCCGAAATAATACTAATGATCTCCAAATAATTTTTAGCGTAAATAATTTACAATTCATATTTTAATCACATTTATAAATCAATTATACCTAGAAAATGTCAATGAAAGCATAGACAATCATATTTATGTGCAAAAATATGCATGTCATATTTAACTAAAGCATGATGTGCATTTCCTAATTTCTCAGTAGTTGCACATAAATCACAATTCTAACCTTAACATCCGTAATGAGATGTTACATATATTGCCGATGATAGGATAGCGTAGCAAGGAGTTAAAGCTATAGCGAAGGAATCGGTAATATAATCTTTATCTTGTTTATGTTTATTATTATCCTTATACCATATCATGTATAGATTGGCATGATGATTTGGATATATTGCTTACACTGCAATTTAGATTTCTAAAAAGTTTTGAAACCTAACATTTCTCTAAATTTGTCATGTTTTCTTTTTCTGAACCAACATGTGAAAGGGCAATAAAAGAAGAAATGTAAAAGATATCTGATTTTAGTTCCATAACTTCTAACAAACTTTCTAAAGTTGAAACGAGCGCGAATCCACCGTTATCTTCACTAGAATTATTCACTAAAGTGTAGTCAAGCTTTTCTACAATTTTCTCTAAATGTAAGCCCTCTTAACAGGTCATAGAATTCTTATGTTTACAAATGATATGAGAAACTGTAGAAGACCTTAACCTATATATATAGCATTCATATCAGGCTTTCTCGTCACAAGCCTGATATAGGTTTGATCCACACTGATTGGGATCTATTTTCCTCCTAGACTTCAACCCATTGACTTGGATCATTATTAAGTCACTTTATTATCTTTATCCGAATCAAATTGTGTAACTTAACTCATAAGTTATTGAAAAACCAAAAAATGCAATTAAATGTACTTTATGGGAAATGTCAAAATTATCTAACAGGCAATTTACAAAGATAAAGACAAAAGAGACATTGTATCTTTCCTACTCATGCAATTCAAGGAGACACTTTCTATAAGTTTCACGAGATTATTCTTTGGTTTCTCTAAGGCCCCGTTTGGTTGACACGGATTGTTGCCTGGGAAAGTAATCTTTTTCCTAAAATTTAAATTATTATGTTTGGTTCGTTTTT
>JANTNU010000008.1:25426201-25448206 GCA_024752395.1 Erythroxylum havanense
CATAAATGTTTCCTTTTAAAGCCAGGGAAGAAAATGATTTCAAATTGCTTCATATTTGTTGCATTATTGCTTGTGAACAATTTGTGAAATTGTTATGTGATCGATATGTGAATTTGGTTGATGAAATGTGAGATATTGCATGATCAGGAATAAATGTGTTTTTGAAATATACCATTACGGCAAAATGTCAAGAAAAATTAACTTTTTCGAAAAGTGTCATTATGGGCAACAAGTTTTGAAATACATGTTGTGTGAGTTTTGGTAGTCCATCCAAAAATCGTCACGTTCACATTTAAGAAAAGTGAGATTTATGGTTCAATAAGCATTTTGTAACAATGGAATTTTTAAACAATTTTTGCTTGTTATTTGTTATAAGCATGTTACCCACGGGCTTTTAAAGCTCACCCCCACTCTCTCTCCCCAATTCAGGTGTTGAGCAAGAAATAGAGCGAAAGAGACATAAATCCGAATTGACATGTTTTGTTGTGTATTTGAAGTTAGATTATGTAAATACAAAGTTGTAATTGCATTTTGAGCAATTGAATGATGTAATTTGTGATTTTGTGAAATATTGTAACATGGCTTGGAAATGCCATTGGAGCTTGTAAACTCTTATATATGATGTTAATGAAATATGGAATTGCGTATGGATATGAATTATGGAATTGTGTATGATGATAATGAAATGTGAAATTGTGTATGGATGATTGTCACTGTTGAATGCGAGATTGGGTATGGATCAATAATTAAGGATGAGGTTAAATTGGAATTAAGTACATTTGAAAAAGCGATCCATGTGAGTTAATGAACTTTGCATATGAATTGATATATATATAAGTGAGGTAATATGGACAAGAAAGATAGGAATGTTATGATGATAATCATGAGATGTTTTGAATTAAGTGAAGTGAGGATTTGATGAACTTCTATTGGTGGTTGAAATTAAGTACACTTAAAGAAGTAATCCAACTGAATTGATGAACTTTAAATATGAGTTGCCATTACTTATAATTGAAATGTTATGGAAAAGAAGGATAGTATTTGAATGGATAAGAATGATGGTGTATTAGCTAAGGAAGTGAAATTGGGACAAAGTTCAAGTTTTTCATAAGGGTAAGATTTGCGTTCAGGATTCAAGGGAAATTCTGGAAAATATGGGTAGAATTAGTAAAAATGGTCTTCTTAGAAGTTGTAGATGATCTTCTTATCTTTCTGACGCTATAAAGCTTGTAATTTTTGGACATCGGAATGAAGAGATATAATTGTTACAAGTTGGGATGCTACTTAGGATTTTGTGTGTATGACAGCTATGTTTATTAATGGGAATTCTGGTTTTGATGAACCAAATGAATTAAGAATTGAGAGTTTGATGAGAAAAATATGTTGTTTGAGTTGTTATGAAGTGTTTTGGCATTGGAATAAGTGAATTTTGCAAGATTATAAGTATTTATGATGTTAGATTTGATGTAGGAAGCATTAGAGAAGGTTTGGAAGGGTTTTGGGAAGCCCCATGTCCGTTTAACGGACCTTTACGAGTCAAAAAGGACCCTTTACACTGCCTATGGCGATATCTGTTTAACAGACATTCTCGGGTGAAATGATGCAGTTTGGCCGATTTATGTCCGTTAAGCGGACATGCACGGGAAAGATTGTGAATTTTGGCCCTGTAGAGGCAAAATCTTGTTTTTTAGTCTTCATAAAAGTTGTATATCTAAAAGTCTACTTTCTAATGGTAGAAAAACGAAATTAATCCGACAATTTTGGTGGAAGTTATATCAATCGAGCCAAGACATGTTACTGCATGATTGAGGTTATAAACATGTCTGATTCTTTCAGTCATAACTCCCTCATCTGACCTCCGAATTAAGTGATTCTTAAGGCGATAGATTTGTAAGACATGTATTTATCTCTCCATGAAATTTAGTAGCTTTTGGATTTGATTTTAGAAAGTTTGATTGTAAGAAAGTGAGAGGTTAGTTTAAAGTGTATGATTAAGGTATAAACACACTTTGGAATTTTAAGCATATCTTGAGCTATATAGCTCCGATTGAGGTGATTCTTGCTTAAAAACAAACTAGAGACTTAGAGCTATGATTTCTTTGAAGAAGCCAAATTGAAATTCTAGTTTTAAAATTTCCAAATTCTGCTCATAAGCAGGAAAATTTAAGTTCAAGCATGGTGACTGATTTGTATGGGCACACCATGGAACAATTTGTGAGTAAATTTTTGGGATGTTATGATAATGAACATGTAATGGATGATGGCTAATGATGGTGCAAAAAAAAACCCTTCAAGGTAACACGCACGCACTCACGCATTTCATAATTTTCACAAGAGGTTGGGCTTCAGAATCAAGCGGGGTCCAATAACTATATGAGTCTGCAAGAGGGTTAGGTTCCAAAATTGGGATCCAACATTTTTGGTATCAGAGCAATAACTCAGTGTTGGTTAAACAGATTAAAAGGAGCTAGGGTCAGTATTATGGTATTCAAAGGTTGAGTTCCGAAAATCGGTCCCAACAGTTGTGGTATCAGAGCAAGAGTGTAAGTGTTAAGGTTTCTGTTTTCCAGTTAGACTCTGGTCCCAAGATCGGGTCTAACAATTTACATCCAATAGCCTTTGCACTGTTAGGCTATTTAAACAAGATCCTAGACTTTTTTAGATGCCATAGAATTCATCTCATCTACCTTAACATTGTACCATAATTGAGATTCATTGTAACTCATAGCTTGTGAAAACGTTTCAAGTCATTTTCAGCTCCAATATTATAGTCAGCTTCTTGTAAATACACAATATAATCACTAGGTATTACTGATTTCTTCTCTCTACTTGATTTTCTTAATCTTATATTAGTGCCCTCTTGTGGAGGAGCTTGTCCAGCTGGTTGCTTGACAAACTCTTGTGATTACTGAATAATATGATCTACTATATTGTCATCAGTAGTTTGTGGAACTTCAATGATTGGTTGTTCAACACCTATTTGTCTTTAAAGGATGTTATAAGTGACAATCAATATATTACTTGAAGTAGGAGTTTGTATGTCATAATGATCCTTATTAATAACTAAATCCTAAGATTGTTCACTCCGACTGATCAAGTCATTCTTAAAAAACTTTATATTTCTTGATTCCACAAACCTAGTACTATAAGATGGACAATAAAAATCTATACCCTTTGGACCTTTTAACATATCCAATGAAATACCCACTTATAGTCCTCAGATCTAGTTTCTTTTCTTATGGATTATAAACTCTGACTACAGACCGACATCCCTAAATGTGTATATGTCGCAAACTCAGTTTCCAACCATTCCATAACTCAAATGGTGTTTTTGAAATAGTCTCGATTGTAACTCGATTTAATATATACACTGCTGCTTTAAGAGGTTCAATCCATAAGGATTTAGGAAGTTTAGAGTTGCTAAGCATACTTCGCACCATTTCTAATAATGTTCAGTTTCTTCTTTCTACCACACTGTTTTGGTTCGGGGACCTAAGTATGGTGTATTGAGATATTATCCCATGCTCTTGATGAAACTTTGTAAATGGACTAGGTGATTGTTCATCCTCAGTGTATCTACCATAAAATTCTCCACCTCTATCTAATCTCAGATTTTTATTTGCTTACCATATTGTCTCTCTACTTTTGTTTTAACTACTTTAAATGCATTTAATACTTCATTTTTTTTATTAAGTAAGTAGAGGTACATATATCACGAGTAATCATCTATAAATGAGATGAAAATTTTCTGACCATATGAGTTCATTTCTAAATTAAAAATTTATGTATGTATGATCTCTAATATGTCTAAACTCCTCTCGGCACCTTTCTTTGTGTATGTTGATCTGCTTTCCCTTTATGCAATGCACACAAACATCAAAGTCAGTAAAATCCAGAGTGTTAAGTACTCCATCATTCATTAATTTTTTAATCCCTTCAAGGGAAATTTGTCCTAATCTTCGGTGGTACAACATAGAGGATTGTTCATTTATAACACAATTTTTAATACCAGAATTATTATAGATATGCATTGTATTGTGAAAAACATTTTCTTGTGAATTAATTTGGAAAAGATCATCAATCATTGTGCCATTCCCATTAAGATTAGATCTATGATATAAACTAAATGATGTGTTTAAAAAGTTAAAGGAATAACCCAAAGGTATGAGTCTTGAAGCTGAAATTAAATTTCTAGAAAAAATTGGAATCTAAAATGTTCTTTCCAAATTCAAAACAAAACTAGAATTCAAATCTAATTTACATGTACCAATAGCTTCCACATGTGAACGTATCTTGTTACCTGAATAAATGCCTGCTCACAGCCCACTGGCTTTCTATGGTTTAGAAAACCCTGCAAGTTATTGGAAATATGGATCGTAAAATCAGAATCAATCTACCAAGTGTTATGAAAAACATCAACCATATTAGATTCATTACAAACAAGTGAGATTGAAATACCTTTCTTCATAAGCCAAGCCTTAAATTTGGCACAATCCTTCTTTATGTGCCCTTCATTTTTATAGAAGCGACACTTGGGATTGAAATCCTTTTTATCTTAGTATGGACTGGTATTTTTCCCTTTCCTTTTTGTCTGACTTGCCCTCTATTCCTTCCTTCTGTGGCCATATAAGCATTTTCACCCAATTCCATTACGAACCTCCCTTCCTCTTGAACACACATGATCAACAGTTCATTGATAGACTAATTATCCTTATATGTTTTGCAACACATTTTAAAGGGTCCATATTGATGTGGAAGGGAATTAAGTAGGTAATGCACAAGGAAATACTTAGACATCTCAACCTCAAGAGACCTTAGTTGAGCTGCAATGTCTCTTAGTTGCATGATGTGCTCATGCACACCTCTAACACTTGTGAGCTTCATTGATGATAACTTGGTCATTAAGGTGCTGACTAGAGCCTTATTTGAAGACTCAAACTGTTCATCAATAAGTTTCAGGAGATCCCTAACATGACCATACTCTCTAATAAAATCACAAATACTAGCATGAATTTTGGTCTTTATGTACATCATGCTGAGGAAATTAGATTGCTCCTAACATTCATAAAATGCAATTTCAGCCTGAGTGCTAGTTTCGGTATGTATTGGTGGTTCATCTTTTTGGACAGGATAATCAATGTCCATACACCCTAATTGGAGGAGAATTCTCTCTTTCCATATTTTATAGTTATCACCATTCAATTCGGGAATATCATATTGAATATAAAAAAAAATTACAGGTTGAATAACTGTAAAAAATTCAAATAAACATACTTATTTCACTAACTTTTGAAACAAATAATCATATATCATGTTTTACCAATATTAAAACTTGCAATCATATTTCAAATGTGAATCGCATAATAATTAAAACTGCCTATGGGCTAAGTTTTAATTAAAAGATTCATACATAACCTTTATGATGAAACTATCAAATTATATTCTTTTTCTTAATACCTGTGGATAAATTAAAAAATAATTTACTATTCCATCCTAATTAACTACGCAAATATAATAAATCTTCCTTTGGGATAATTTTTATTATATTTGAATATGCTTAATTACAATTTGTGTTATTTTACTAGATCCGATCCATAACATTTACTATATAATTTATCTTAATCGATGTTGTGGCTAATCTTCAACTAATTAAAATTATATTGATCACATGACACCTCATTTTATGCAAAATATTAATAATAAAGGTTCCACATAATCCTTTGAAACTTATTAATTATGCATCAATATCATATATTTGCATAAAAATAAATATATATATGAATTTAAAATCAAATAATGATTTAAATCCTGCAATTCAATAAAACAGGACTCATAGGTCAAAATGGAAATATCTATAGGTTTAATATATAAATACAATACAAAAATGGACCATACTGTAAATACAATCTATTATCACTAGACTATGTGGTGAAAGACGTGTATGCACTGAAAGCATTTACCACCGCCTTTGTCCACTTCCTGTTTGTTATTCTTTATAAGTATTAAATTTAAAGCTTTTCACTAATGGCCCCACCAACTTCAATGTTTTTGTGGCCACAATTTATGCAACAATTAAAGCAATGATAAAGTCAAAGCCTGTGGGCCCCATGAAAACTTTTTCTCTTAATTAACTGAAGTGTCATTTGTTAAAACAAACGAAGCCCAAAAAATTGTTACAAAAAAGAAAACCCACATTTTTTTTTGCAAAGAATGAAAAATGTGTGCCTATTGTCTTCAATCTTCAGTCGGGTCAACTAAACCCGAATTCGATCTTTTTGAAAATCCAACTATATCTTGACTTCTAAAACTCCGTTTTTTGATTATTCAAAAGCCATTTTAAATAAAATTGAATTTCCTCCAAATATGCAATATCAATTTCACAATATATTGACTTTAATAACCTCAATATTTGCAACGAAAAAATCACCTATTCATGAATATAATTACAGAAATTCAATTGCATTAAGGTAGAGGTAAATTTGCTCTGATACCAAGAGTTAGACATAAGAATAAACAATATAAATGTCTATTACAATAAAAGTGGAGATGCGGAATTTTAATCTCATACCTCCTACCATTGATGTTGAGATTCAAATGGGTGTGAGGGCTCTTCTAAGCTTTTAACAGATGCAATCAGATGGTGTGAGTAGAAATAATGCCAAGTGTAGGAACCCGATACCATTTCCCATATTTTATACTCCACATTGTCTTCCCATCAAAACAACAAAAGGAGGTGGTTAGCAGTGGATGGATGTAAGGTTTCAAAAATAAATTCAATAGATACGACTCATCATAAACCACCCACAGAAAATATGCAAGTCATCAAGAACCAAGACCAAATGAACATCATAAAATGGAGACATATGATTAAGAGGAGGTCACCATGGAAGGCATGCCATAAAGATATGAAAGTGTACAACATTTGTAAGGAAACGTGGCCCAATGAGAAAGGAAATGCCCTGGATATTTAAGAGACTATATGTATGATGCAATATTAGCACCATCCTATAGGAACTCAACTCAAAATGTGTCCCTAAATAAGGCCCATCCTTTAACACACTAAATTTGTTATAGTAATTTTAGCTTAAATTGTAAAGCTTTTCTAACGACCATCAATTCTCATAATGAGCTAACTAACTATACCCAAGCTATCAAGGGTAAATAGTGGCTTGAAGCAATTGACAAGGAAATCAAGGCCTTAGAAGAAAAAAAACATGGAAGGAAGGTTGAGAGTTTACGTTTTAAAAGGAAGGTAGTTAAGTGCAAAAGGGTCTATCAAATTAGGTATAAGGTAGATGGAAGCATTAAATGCTTTAAGACAATATTAGTGTTACAAAGGTTTACCTAAGTACAAAGAGAGGATTATACTATGGTTTTAGCTCCAATCATAAAGCATACATCCATTCATATTTTTGGTAGTTGTTGAAACAAAAGGATCGGAAGTTCAGCAGATAGTCTTGAATAATGCTTTCTTTCATAGTGATCTTGAGAAGGAAATCTATATAGCTTCTAATAAGCTTTAGTTCTAATAAACCAAATATTGTATGTAAGCTGTAAAAGTCCCTATATGGTCTATTTAAGCTTTTAAAAATTGATTTGTGAAATTGGCATAATCTTTACGTGTGTATAGTTTCAAATAATAAACTATGAAGAGTACTCTTTTCATATACAAAAAAGGAGATATTTTTGTTGACCTCTTAATGCTATATTAGTTGAAAGTAATTCAAGGCTTATATAAATTTCGAGGCATATCTTAATAGGTGTTTAAAAATTAAAGACTTGGAAAATTTGAAGTGTTTCTTTGGGATACAAGTAACTTGTGTTTTGGCAGGCTTATTTTTGAACCAACTTAAGTTTGCTTTAGATATTCTGAAAGTAATTAGGCTAATAGTATGTAAACATAGGGATTCAAAATAATAACTTCTCAAGGTTAATCAAAGATCACAAGCAAACCTAGATAATTAAAAAAAATATTCATATCAATATTGAGAAGGGAAAGATAATGACATGAACACCAAATTTACGTGGAAAACTCTTCAGAGTAAAGGAAAAAACTATGGGTCAAATTGATAAACAAATATACTAAATGCAAATAAGAATTTACAAGAGTTTATATCACACCATAGCTACATATTGTCCCACCAAGTTTTAGGATTGGAAAAACAAGTTAATATAATAACTCAACACTCTTCTCAAACTAACCTTGAGAACAATCTTTTTATAAAGAACTTATCGTTATAAACTATCAATAAAAAAATGAGAAACTTTTTCTGCTCACTCTCACTTAGTTTTTCTTCACTTTTTGATGTTGTACCACTCATCCTTAAATCCTACAACTTTTTTTTTATATTCTGAAAGTATTTTTTTGTGTCGTACATAGTACATGTATGGCTGCATAAGTGATCATGTTCTTTTCAACTTTGAAGATATCATATACATACATGGTTTTAGAGACACATATGGTTGTCACACATGACTGTGCATGTCATGAACATGAGCATGCATATGATCATATATTTCTTTAACTCTTCACATTCTAAAGATACATAATAGTGAATGTGGTCAATGAAAGTTTATGTTTGTCTCAAAATAGGGCAGACACTCAACATTCTCCCCCTTTAGCCCATATTGTGGAAGACTTGTACTTTATCATCTACTTAAGAGACATCCTGATGAACTAACTATAAAACTCATAACTGCTCCTAAGATTTGCTTTTGTCAATATGTCAGCACCGTTCATATTCATACAAATCTTCTTTAACTACATTTGTTGCTCCTAAATCACGAACCTCTATAAATAGTATCTGACATCTATGTGCTTTGTGCGCGAATGATACATAGCATATTTGATCAAGTCCATAGCACTTTGACTATTACAAAATACTACACAACTTTCTCATTTTACATCCAACTCTTAAATGAACCTCTTTAGCTAGAGCATCTCCTTATCAGCTTCTGTTATAGCTATATATTATGTTTCAGTTGGGGATGTAGTTACACACTTTTATAGCTTGGATTGCCATAAAATGGCTTCCCTAACAAACTTAAATAGAAAGCTCGAAGTGGATTTTATACCATCAAGATTTCTATCCATATTTGCATCTATATAACCTTTTAGAATAATTGACTCCCCACCATTAAAACATAAACTCCATTTGATCATACTTATTAGATATCTTAAAATTCATTTTACTAATTCTATGTAAAACTTTCCTGAATTAACCAAATACTTGCTCACTAACCCAACAACCCATACTATCTGGTCTTGCACACACCAATACATACATCAAATACCCTACTATAGATATGTATAAAACAAAAGACATATTATATTTCTTCTTTTTTGTCGAGGGGTATGCACACTTACTCAGCTTCAAGTGAGGTGCTGATAGCGTGTTAACAAGCTTAGCATGCTTCATATTTTACCTTTCTAACCTGTTTAATATATCTTTCTTACGACAATCACATTTTTTTTAGTCTTCCTGTCCCAAGTTATTTTCATGCCTAAAATCTACTTTGTAGGTCCCAAATTTTCTATATCAAAGGATTTAGACAAGTCCTCCTTCCATTTTTGGATCATTCTAACATCTTGACTGATAATTAACATGCTATCTATGTATAGAAGAAGAATGTTGTAGTTCTAGCATAAGAACTTCTTGAAATACACATAAGGATCGACATAAGTTTACTTGTAACCATTTCCTATCAAAAGGTTTCGAACTTACAATACCACTATTTTAGTGTCTGTTTAACTTATATGAGCTTTTCTTTAGCTTGCAAACTAGCTTCTACTTACCTTTAAGCTTGAATCCTTCTAGTTTCTCTATATATATTTCCTCTTACAAATCTCCAAATAAGAGGGATGTCTTAACATATAATTGCCCAATTTCAAGATCCAAATTGGTAGTCAAACCTAATACAGTTCATATTAAGGTCATATTGACCACCTATAAGAAGATTTCACTAAATTCCATACTCTTCTTTTGACTGAATCCTTTCACCACTAGTCTTGCCTTACGCTTTACCAGTTTGTTACCACCATTCTTTATCTTGATTGCCCATTTGTTTTTTCAAAGCCTTATTGCCTTTTGGAAGCTTTATTAGCTCATATGTTTCATTTTTCTTTAAAGAACTCATCTCCTCTTTCATAACTATGATCTAAATATCTTTATCTTTGCATGATGCTACCTTTTGCACATTTTTAGGCTCTACCTTTTAAACTAGAAGATATTTAGAACTCAACACCTTATAGAAGGGCTTTTCTCCCTAGTCAACCTTTGAAGTGAATATTATTCACTGTTAGACTAGGTTCCTCCCTCTACTCATTACTCTCAATGATGTTATCTTCACCATTTTCTAGATGTAGTTTCTGTAGCTCATCATTATCAGGTTATACCTAATCACCATCAACATGCGTTTGCTCACATTTTTCATCTCTTTCACTTATGGGCTAATTAGTACAGATTGGAGTTGGAGAAGTATTAACAACATCATAAGATGAACCACTATGGGTAGTATCATTTCCTTTAAGAAGATTAATACTTATCTCATACTTTTATAATACCACATCTCTATTCTTAACATTGTATGCTTCTCTAGGTCATATAGTCTAAAACTGAATTGATCAAGCATAACTAACAAATATGCAAGGAATCACCTTTATGTTATGTTTCTATCTATGTTCTTTGGGTACATGTTTAAACAACTTGCAACCAAAAACCCTCAAATATTGGTATGAAGGATCTTTACTTGTCCTTGCTTTCTTAGGAATCTCAAAGTTTAGGGAACTGAAGAAGCTTAATTGATTAGATAGACTACAGTTCTAACCACTTCACTTTAAAATGTCTTTGGTAGATTGAACAATTTGAGCATTCTCCTGATAATTCCTATATTGTGGAGTATTAGGTTCACTCTTCTCATGTCTACTGTCATGCAACACATAGTAATCTTCAAACTCGTTATAATTATACTCAACTTCATTAAATGTTCATAGACACTTTAGTTTTCTCTCTGCTTCCCTTTCTACTATGGTATGAAACTTCTGAAATCTTAACATATGTACCTAAGTCTTCCTTAAGCATCATCAATAAATGTAAGAAAATATTTTTTACTTCCCAACAATTTCTTTCCAATCAAACCACAAACATCTGAATGCACTAGCTCCAATATTTTTGTCCTTCTTATAATTTTTTTTTGAAAAAGACTTTATGTTAATGATCATAAGGATTAAGAGGAAGGATGTTATTGACTAGGATAAAGGATTTACTGGCTAGTAGTCTCATTCACTTCTCACTCATGTGCCCCAATTGTCGATATCATAGATTAGGAGAAGTATCCTCAACAATTGTATATACTTCTCCACCACAAACCTTCAAGTGTGTCTTATATAATATGCAACATAACTCTTCTCGAGCAATTGTCAATGCTTAATTAAATAATTTCCACTTCCTATCCCCGAAGGTGTGATGGGATCCTTCTTGATCTAACACATTATTTGACAATAAATTTAGCCTCAGATTGGGTATATTTCATATGTCTCTCAACATTAGCATGCACCCCATGTTAGTCTAAACCTGTATATCACCCATTCAACAATCTTCGTAGAACTTTGATTTCCCATCTTAACACTCGCAAAGTCTCCACTCCTATGGTTCAAGATGTACTCCATCTTGGTAACATAGTGATAAGAAGCTTATGTGTCGATCAACCTCTCAAAACTTGAATCATTAACATCAAAACATTCACTTGTCACACAAATCATGCTTGTAGCTGTTGCAATTGCATTCTTATCATCTCCATCATTCTGACGGTCTTACTTTTTCTTATCCCTCTTTCACTTATAGCCGAACTTGTTAATGTGTCCTAGCTTGGTGGAACAGTGGTATGTCTTCACATTTTTATTGCCTCTAGACTTTGAAAGGTTATAAGACTTGCCTTGCCCTTTATGACATTTACTCTTGCCTCTCCAACTTTTTACCAAAAAAGCCTGCAGATTATCATCTCCCATCTCTTTTGTTCTGATTTTTTTATTGAACATATTCTCTTTGATTACTTCCAAAGAGAGCACATCTTCAAGAGCTAAATTAATAATTGTCACCAGCATCACCTCCCAACTGTCTGGTAGTGAACTAAACAAGAACAAAGCTTGAAGCTCGTCATTAAGAATGAACTTCGTAATAGCTAGCTTATTGATTATATTCTGAAAATCACTAATGTGTTCCAACACAGATTTCCCAGCTTAGTTAGCTCATATAGCAACCCTGAATTGAGTATTGGGATGGTCTTGTATGTGGCTTGAAATATCTTAAAGGGTGCTAAAGAAAGGTACACTATTAGGTCGTGAATAAGATCTGGTGCTACCTTTATACTCTAATGTAGATTCGGCAAGTTACCCTTTGAATAGGAAGTCTATAAATGGATTATATATTCAACTTTGTCTTTCTCTTATAAGATGGCAAAGTAAGAAGTAGTTCACCGTATCCCGATCTTTAATAGGGGCAAAATATTATGTTATGACTATGACCACTAGTGAGATAATTTGGTTAAGAAGCTTACTAAATAAACAGTTGGTTAAGAAGCTTATTAAATAAACAGTTTGTACTACATACATAAGCCACTTGTCTTTCCTGTGACAACAATGTGACTCCATATAGCCAAAAACTCAATTTTTTATGAGAGAACAAAACACAACAAAGTAAATTTTTTAGGATCCTTGGCACATTCCTAACCCATTTGTTATTTACAATTAATAGCTTATCAAAATAAGAGCTTTACAATACATGAAAAAGAAATTTAGAATTTTTTGCATAAAAAAAGTATGGTGGAAAGACAAAAGTTTGAGTGGCACGCCAAGAACCAATGAGATACTGCACTAAGAAAATGTTCCAAGAAACTCCTCAAACTGTAAATATCCTTCGCACTTTCTTCATACCCCTGCGACATATGGGACAAGTAGCAGCTTCTTCTGCAATTCTGCGGAGTAAATAAGTGTTAGATGTTGAAAGAGAAGGTTGACGCAGCATGCAAAAATTTGAAGTGTTCGTACAAACCTTGTTGCACAAGTAAAACAGGCGGCACAATGTCCGCAGGGAAGGAAGAAACAGTCTCTTGGGGCATCAAAGCAAATAACGCACAGACGACGAGGGTTTTCCCCTTCTGCTAACTGCTTCCCTTCATGAGAATTTTTGGCAAGCCATTCATCCACATCCTCCTCATCATGTGAGTTTGAATCATAGGATGAACCCCAGCTTGAGTTATCTTCGTCTTTGTGGGAAAGCAATGGAGTGTGCTCAGCTGCTGTTTCTCCTACTTGTCTACTTTCTCTGTGATCTTGGAACACATTGCAGAATCTGAAGGTTAATAAGCAGATGACAGTCATAATGCCTGCATCCAGGAATAGTGGCAGATGAGGATGAATTTATTACTTTTCCTGATACAAAGAATAAACTTGGAGTAAAAGCTTACCTGATCCAATAAAGTAAGTGATCCATCTAGGTCCAAAAGACAATTTCACCTGCCAGTCATAATCTGTACCAACCTGAAAGAAGGGTTAAAACTGATGCTTGAAAATCAACAAGATTTTGATCCATAAAATCTCCAATATGATAAAGTAAACTGGGAAAATGTTCTAAAATGTGTCAAAAGTGTTTCTTCATGATTTGCCAAAATTACACACATCTTGATATTTACCACAGACAAATTATTTGCAAGTAATCTGATTTCCCAGCCACTCCAAATGTTAAAACTTTTTACCTCTTCTGGAGCAGGAGACGTTAGAATAGCTGCATTTGTCCCCAAAAGAAACAGCTTTAAACTGCATAAGTTGTTGTTGAGGGGGCACCTATAGTATGCCTGAGTTGTGTTATAGACAAAAGCATTCACCATAAACGTCAACTCTACCTGCACAATGCAGGGGAACTGAAGATAAGTCATCTAATGATTTGCAAAAACCTAACTGTCCACAAGGAGCGCGTTATTGAAGAAATAATGATCATTAGCTTTCCCAGAAAAGGTACATCCACCAACTGCTGGATAAATGCTACGTATGTGAAACAAATCTGTCAATTTTCTTTACCAGATTATTCAAGCACCATTAAAAATCCATGAACAACTTATTCCTTTTTGCTTTCAAAAGTCCAGGAAAAGCTGCCAGATATTAGTAACTGGTGATACTTCTAGTTGAGTTACTGGGGTACCTATCAGAAATACAAATTTGAGCTATATTACCATTTCTAAATGTAGATAATATGTGTGACAGTCAAATAAGTGGCATTTAAAGGTTTTATGATTAATAGCAGACTGAAAAACAGTGACAAATCAACCATTAGTTGAATCTATAAGAGAGTTCCCTCACAGCTGAAGAGCAATAGAACAAAATCTACATTTGCACTTACAGTGATCCAAATATACCATTAGTTTTTACATGATCATCATAATCAGGTTCGAACAAATAGCTCTACTGGGGTGTGAAATTTGACCTGTGTTCTTGATTATTGAAGAGATGGTACCAAGTGAAGGGTAAAAGATGACTTCCTAATAATCTTTCCCACAAAGTATGTGATTTTATGCATTCTACAGCATGTAATTTAAGGTATGACTGAAAAGAATGTTCTTTTTCCAGTGACTAATAACATGTTTTGGAGTTGGAATGAACCAAGTCGAACTAACTATGATGTTAAGTATGATGTTGAAATAGAAAGTCAAGAAAAATACCTCTACTTCCTCATTGTTCAGATTTCCCACAGCAATATAATAATCAGAAGACTTTGAAATTTTTTGTTGAATCACTCCGCTGCCTGTGAAATAATGCAATCAGAAACCCTAGGTCAAAGCTAAGTCTATAATTGGAAGAAAGAGTTGTAGTACTCCAGGAAAAACAATACCTTCAATAATATTCCAGGACAAAGTTGTATTTGGATGTGAAGGATCCTCTATCCATTCGACGAGGCTTTCTTTACCTGCATGCCAAGAGAAAAAAGTAATGAAACATAAGATCAAAGGGAAGCAAGAAAAGGAAAAGGAAATAATACACAAACCCACTTTTAATCTATATTCTGGCTATGCAAGATTCAAAATCGTTACTAATTATAGAGCTCTTCCAAGTTTCCCTGAAACTATACCCAAAATCTAATATCATTGGCTGCCAGATATATCAGAAAGTATTATTAAAGCGTGTACAGAAGTAGTTCTCTAGTAGTATATATATATATATGTGTTTAGTTTCTTAGAGAAAAGGTAAAACCAAGCATGAAAGCTACTCGTGCTATATTTTTTGGAGTCTTCAAAAAATGTTAAAATATTCGCTCAAATCACAATGTAGGAAAGATTTGTCTGGAAATAAACTACAAACAAACCGTAATTCTAAACTACTAGTAGGAAACTCACCTTGGGCAATTATAAGGGACACAGGCAAAGTACTTTGAGTTTTTACACTATAAAAGATATCCAGCTTAGAACCCTTGTTTAGGAAGTAGATCCACTCCTGCAGATAACAAGTTCAATATGCAAATCAATAAAATTTGTCTTCCATGCTATAGTTATGGCACTGTGCCTATGACTTGGCCTTTTCTATTTCACCAAGCTGTTCTTACATAAGACAGAAGCTATCAGATCTTAGTGTGGCATGAATGGAAAGATCAAATTGAATAATTTGCATTTTCCTTCTTTGAGTTTTTGATGCAGTCAGTTGGTTGTCCTTGAATGGTGAGAGAAATTATGCAATTGGGCTTTCTATACATTCGACTGGAAAGTCTTCCATCATGTACATAAATGAGACATCCCTTATGTTCAGAACTAGTGAGACAAGATTTACAACGTATTGAAAAAGAAAATGAAGGATTTAAGTAGTTCAGTATTTGCCTTGTGCAAATCATATGCAACAGCAACTTTGAATGCTTCAGTCCAAGTGACTTCCACATCCAAGGGAGGAGGCTCGTAGAATCCATACAGCATTGGCCCTGATTTGGGTTCATCTGTCATCTGTGCCTGTTCGTTAAACCAAATCCATATGAAATCAGATCACGAAAGGAGACAGAACAACACAAAACAAAGAAAAGGAAGTCAATTACCGTAATAGACTGCACAAACAAAGAATTAGTTTGCATGAGGCGTGAGCAATGGGGACCCAAATACAATCTCTGGGATCCATAAACGCCAAGAATCAATGTCATAGATGCTGCTTGCAATGGATTATCGTCATATTATATCCAGAGATTAAAATCAAAACTCAGTTACCACAGTAATTAAAAAAATTAACTTGGAAAAGAAAAAGGAGCCAAATAGCGATCTGGGATACTAAAGTAGAAGCCTAGGATTTAACTGATTCAAATTTAAAGAAGTTTTTGAACAGTGTTCTATATGAATGTGCTACGAAAATGTGAAGAACGAAGAATTAGGAAATGAAAAGCGCACCAAATAACCAGAAGGTGAGAAGAACGAGGAGGCAAGACCAAACGTCTTCTCTCATCTCGCTGGGTACGGCAGAGGAAGCAGTCTCAGTTGTCAACCTGCTTAAACGATAAGCTGCAACTGAACCAGCACCTGGTCTCTGTTGTTGCTCTTCTTGGTTGTGATGTTGTCCTTCTCTTTCCTCATTTTCCTGTTGACCAGTGTCTTCTTCCGGTTGAATTCGGGGAGTTGCAATCGAAGAAGAAGAGGAGGTGGCATCAAAGGAAATACGCTGACCGCGATCTGGGTCTTCCATAAGATTACCAGCAGGTGCAAGAGAAGACTTGGAAGTAAAAATGTACCAAGATTGAAAAGAGTTCTGAAAAACATGAAAGAAAAAAAACTTTTCTAGTCTATTATGTTCCTCCACCCCCTCTGCACCACTTGGTGCCACCAAGCAGTCGTCTCTTGTCCTCGGGACTGGGACTGGTCGTTGAATCACTGACAGTTCGTTGAAACAACTGTATCTCTGGTTTGTTTTAATTTAAATGGTTAGTTACCACATACATGGAAGTGGGTTGGCAATGGACCGGTTAGGCCTGGCCCAACCCGAGTTTTTGTTTAGCTAGAACTTAACTTGGTCGGTTTATAATATTTTAGAAATTAAATGTATAAAATAATATTGTTTGTTTATAAAGATCAGGCCTCGTATTAGGTCGGACTTGGACAGCCTGAAGACGATTACGAGCCAGACCTATGGCTTAATTTTTTTAAAATAATTGTCAAATGCAGTTAAGAGGATTTTTTTTTTGAAAGTAGAAGATCTCACACTTGGATTAATGATAATGAGAGTGGAGAATTGTCGAAATAGTTCCTCAAATACACAGTGATGAAAATCGAATGAATGCTCTAGTAAGAGAGTGAGCAGCACCATTCATAATGCGGTGTATCCATCGAACTTGGATATCCGGGTGTATCTCTTATAATTTCTTACAATCCAACACAATAATACCAAACTCAGAAAAATCTAAGGATTGAGAATTAAGTGCAGAAAATAAAGCTTGACAATCAATAAAAATGTAATTGCTGGATTGGTAGTGGGCCATGACGAATTGCAACGTCGTTCTTAATGCCAAAGCTTCAGCCGTTGCCACAGATTTACAGCCTACAGAATGGCTTGATAAAGCTTGAAGAAACCTCCCTTCACCATCTTCAAATACCACTCCACTGTTTGTTGCATCTTCAACTTGAAACAAGGCTCCAGCACAAAAAGCTTGCCAACTCAAGCTTTCAAGATTAACACAAATAGGGTGGCTAGAAGTACCAACACTGTTGCCATTTTCAGCACCTACAGAATCTCGTAGACTTGAGAGAGACTATCAATTAGCAAGCTAGGCAGCGGCAAGATGTACAATCTAGTTTGGTGGGACAAATTTTGCAGACCAACAGAAGTCATTCCTTGATCGCCATAAATTCCACGCTATATAGGCGACGAACATCGCTCTTTCTTGGCCATGGGACTCCCAAAATTGCATAAGCAAATTAATAAAAATGATCGTTATTGGAGGTGTAGGAAATTCGGCAATCCTCTAACACAATGATGCTCTATGATAATGACCCAACACATGATCACCAATCTCAAGAGATGAGCAGAAAAAACAATATGGATTCACATCAAGCCCTCTCCTGAAAAGATTAAACTTGGTTGGAAACACA
Source organism: Erythroxylum havanense (assembly GCA_024752395.1). Classification (NCBI taxonomy): domain Eukaryota; kingdom Viridiplantae; phylum Streptophyta; class Magnoliopsida; order Malpighiales; family Erythroxylaceae; genus Erythroxylum; species Erythroxylum havanense. The sequence continues at coordinate 25,444,304 of JANTNU010000008.1, forward strand.
TCCCTACAAGCTCGCCATGTAAAATCACGCACTTTGGGAGACACATTAAGAGCCCAAATTCGTCTCCAAATATTTGATTGTACAGTATTTTGAGCAACTCCTTCATTACCTAAGCTCACCCGATAACTAGACTTAACCGTATACACTCCCCACTTGTAACATCCCATTCTTGTGGGAAGGTTAAAATGATAAATGTGAGTGATTATGAGAGTTAGAGATGCATCTCCATGTTCATGTATATTATATCATACACATACATATGAATAGTGAAGTCATAACACATGAAAATAATTGTACATGCATTCTTGAATAATTCCGGGTATAATTAGATTGAGTTATGATTCTTGGGTGTTTTGAGAATTTTGAATTTTATTTATATGAAAAATTCTATTGCTTAGTAAGAATATTGCAATTGTGAATTTTGGTGAATTTAGGCATAAGTTTTTGAAAAATTATGGAAAAATAGGAAAAAGACATCAAATTGAGTTTTGGAGATAGTTGAATTGTAAAGATGAAAGTTAAGGGAATTAGTTTCAACGAAACTAAGTTAGAGCTTAGATATGAGGAAAAGTGACAAGTGTCACTTAGGCCTGGTACCTTGCTAGATGTAGGTTACTGTTTTTGACAGTTGGCAAGTTAAGTTATATGTCTAGATTCATTCTTGATGGTCATATTCTTTAAGTTTCCTTCCCACACACCGAGTTTTCCTTCTAACCCCTTTTAAGATATTTCTTTATTTTTTCCTTTCCTACACCTAACCCACCTTGCTATTTGTGTCTTCTACCCTTTAGGGCTTGAAGATTTTGAAGTTTTAGACAGGTAAGTAGAGAATAAATACTTCAGAGTTGGTGATTTATGAAAAAAAGTTGAGGAGTTACTGTTATCTGCATGAAAAGTGACCATTAAGAGTATATTCATAAATACTGGGTGGTTGGGAGGAAATAAATTCAGTCATAGTGTTAAAATAGTTTTTGAAATTTTTTTGGTGTTTTTATGATGTAAAATATTGAAAGTTTGAAAATCTGGAAAATGTTCACTACATATGCTTCAGTCTTTTAGCCACAACATTTTCTCTAGTTGTCTGAATGAGATGATTCTTGATTTGGATTAACCTAGAGATATATGGCTTCTTAATTTGTCATGAAGTGACAATTAGGTCCAGTACATTAGGAGCTGAAGGTAAAAATCGTGTTCTGACTTTGGAAGAGAAAATCTAGATTAATCTAGATAGATTTCGACAAAATTGCCTTCTTGAGAGTTGTAGATGATCTTTCCAATGATATAAAGTTTGTAAATTTTGGATATCGGAGTTGAGAGATATGAGCATTACAAATTGTAATGTTGTTTCTTCTTAGTTTGACTTTTATTTCGTCTTAGTTTGACTTCTGCTTCATCTCAGTTTGCTTCATCTTAGTTTGCTTCATCTTAGTTACTGTTCGTTCGCTACGTTTCAATTTGCTTCGTATTAGTTTTGCTTCGTCTAAGTTTGACTTCTACTTCATCTCATTTTTCTTTGACTTAGTTTTGCTTCATCTTAGTTACTATTCATTCGCTTCATCTTAGTCATTGTTCATTGACTTCGTCTTAGTTACTGTTCATCCGCTTCATCTTAGTTACTGTTCATTCACTTCGTCTTAGTTACTGTTCATTCACTTCGTCTTAGCTTGACTTTTGCTTTGTCTTAGTTTGACTTCTACTTCATCTCAGTTTGTTTCGTTTTAGTTTTGCTTCGTCTTAGTTACTGTTCATTCGCTTCGTCTTAGTTTAACTTTTTCTTTGTCTTAGTTTGACTTCTACTTCGTCTTATTTTGCTTTATCTTAGTTTTGCTTCATCTTAGTTACTGTTCATTGGCTTCGTCTTAGTTACTGTTCATTTTCTTCGTCTTAGTTTGACGTCTGCTTCATCTCAGTTTGCTTCGTCTTGGTTACTGTTCAGTCATTTCGTCTTAGTTACTGTTCATTGGCTTCGTCTTAGTTACTGTTCATTGGCTTCGTCTTAGTTACTGTTCATTCGTTTTGTCTTAGTTTGATTTTTGCTTCGTCTTTATTTTACTTCTACTTCGTTTCAGTTTGCTTCGTCTTAGTTTCGCTTCGTCTTAGTTACTATTCATTCGCTTCGTCTTAGTTACTGTTCATTGGCTTCGTCTTAGTTTGACATTCCGCATCGTCTTAGTTTGTATCGTCATCTTCTGTCCTATTTCTAATCCTTTTAGAGGTCGAATGTTACTTTGTGTCTTCATGAATGTTGTAGATCTAGAAGTTTTCTTTCAAATCTGTTGGGACCCAATCTCGAAACTGGACCCCAACCGGAAAAACGGAACGAAAATAAAGGAAAGCGAACTCTTAATGCGAAAGAAACGGACGAATACAAATGCGAAAGTCCGATCAAAACGAAACACAAAGCGAAGGTATCGAATTTGAATCGAACACAAAACGAATCAAAAAATCGAATAACAAAATGTGGAAACAGAATAAAAAACGAATGAAATCACGAATCAAATCGAATAATAAAGCGGAGACAAAACGAAAGCGGATCCGACATCCAAAAACGTACACTTTAAAAAACTATCGCGTTGGAACCCACTAAGACATTTAATCTAAACCAAACAATTCCGGTATAAATTTTTTTCTTTTCTTTCTCTTCTTATCATCTTTATTCAATCTTATACAAATCGAATCGATATAATTTCCCCAATTGAAAACTTATCCTCAAACAAAACTCAATTCATAAAAATCTTCTTAATCATCAAACATTTCCCATAATTTCTCTTTTAATCGTAATCTTATTTTCCTTTTCCAAAAATCGGGCAGCATAACAGTTGTATTTTAAACAAACCAGAAACCTGCAAATAGCTTTAAACACTTCTATGCACTAGCTCAATAAAAAATCAGTATCATCGGACCTCCCGTCCGGAATCCAAAACACAAGCAATCCTATTCATATACAATCACATTCATATTTTAATAACCATATACAAATCTATGTGCCATAACCATGCACAAATATATATCTCAAATCCATACATAACTTCATCATTCATATACATCATATACATCATACTCAATTATACACAATTTCGTACTTCTCATACATCCCGAAATAAATGCTTGGAATACATTAATGGCAATTCAAACCATATCCAATAACAATACCAAAAATCTAACTTTACACAAAATACTCGCTATGCAAAAACGAACAAAAAATATCTTGACATTCTTTCATCCGATCTCCTGCTCGAATACCTGGAGATGGGGATGAAAGGGGGTGAGCTTAACAGCTCGTGGATAACATGTTTATAAAATGAACAATAATCAAAAACCTTTGCAAAACTCATTTTCCATTATAATCATTTCTCAACGTAAAAAAAATCGTCAAAAGCTTCTTTATCCAAACGTTTCAACTTTTCCAAACAATCATAAACTATTTCCAAAATTTCATGATTGAAAACATCACTTTCTCATTTCTCAAATTTCTCAATTTTTTCTCAATTCATGAACAAAATTAAAAACATGAATGCAATCATAAATAGGAACAAAAACAAAAGCATATAACACATCGAAATGGTTTGGGTTGGTCCAAAACAGAACGTACTGCATATTCCCGCATAGTGGTCCTGTGCAGCCGTAAACGGAACGTACTACACTTTCCCGCATAGCGGTCAATCGGAGCTCCAGGCTACTAGCGGGCAAGCGGGCGAAGCCTTAAAAAAAAAAGAATAGTGCACTGACTCGACTTAAGGGACCTAACCAAACCCACATAACACATTTTCATACTTGAAAAACAAAATGCCCGAAGGCATATTTCGAAATCAAACTTTTCATACACATTGAAGTGAATCACACGTTAATACAACACTTAGAAAACGATATTAGAATGCACGAGAAGGGGGGGTTGAATTGTGT
>JANTNU010000008.1:25489420-25514311 GCA_024752395.1 Erythroxylum havanense
ACGCCACTCTCGTGGGACACGGACTCGGATATCACCAACGATATCGGGTTCGGGTCTTACGGGAGTGGGGTGTTACACTGTTTGTTACAATTGCCCACATAATGGTCCTCTTCAGTCTCTTAAGCAAAAGGATTCCAGACTTGACACTCAGAAGATGCATGAGAATCTCCACCATAAAGCTCGCAAAAAGTACAACTCATTAATGAAGAACTAGCTCCTCCTCTCACATTATGAATCAAATTATCTAACTTTTTTTTCAAAACATCCATCTGAGCAAATAAAGCTATTGTATTGTCTACTACATGAGCTCCTGTAGGTCGTTTGGGATGCCTTTCTATATGATAATAAAAATTGCTAGTGGCCATCTCATCAATAAACCTGTAGGCCTAATTTGGTGTTTTCCTCATTAAACTACCTCCTGCGGCAGCATCTATGGTACTACTGGTCGATGCGGTCATTCCTATTTAAAAATTATTGACCTGTTGCCATGTAGAGAACCCATGATTAGGACAATGTGCGAACATATCCTGAAATTGCTCCCACGCTTTATATAAACTTTCATTTTCATATTGACTGAAGGAAGTGATCTCATTCTTCATCTTTGAAACCTTGGCAGGAGGGAAAAATTTTGCCAAAAATAATCTCATCATCTCATCCCATGTAGTAATCGATCTTGACTGCAAACTAGCTAACTATGCTCTGGCTTTATCCCTTAAAGAAAATGGGAAAAACCTTAATCTCACCGCATCTTCCGATACTTCATTCTGCTTGAACAAATCACAAATATCCAAAAACGTCTCCAAATGGGTGTTTGGATCCTCCAAAGGCAATCCTCCAAATTGAGATGCCCTCACTATGGATGTAATGCTATGAGGAATCTCAAAACTCGCAACTATGATCGTTGGCCTTATAATAGGAGGCATGGGTCTATTGTTATGCCCCATAGTCAAATCCATCATAGTCAACTCCCTTCTCTCTTCACTATGTGGCATCAAACTCTCCTTGTGCCGTTATATCTCTACGAATTACTCTTCTCTAATCCTTTCCACTGTATTACTACTCCGAGCCAATCTGGTTTCCTTATGCAACCTAAAAGTAGTTTTTTCAATCTCAATATGTAGTAGCAAATTCTTGAGCTTTTGACCACGAGTGAGCATAAACAAAATAAAAAAAACTAAGGATGAAAAATAAAACACATCTAAGTAAAACAGTCAAGCAAACAACTAAAATACTAAAATAAAATAAGAAAACGAAGCTAGATATAAATATGAGATAATTAACACCGTCTAACCTAATGACTCACAATAGAAAGAATCTATCCCAGGCAAGCGCCAAAAACTAAACAAAAGAATATAAATTAATTTCTATCTAGACCTACTAGAGCCAAGCGCACCCCGTCGATAAGTAATATAAAACAGTAAGAACTGGATATCGTACCCAAGGGAATTTCAACACGCAAGACAATCAAATTAAACGATGAAAAATTACTCGCACCAACAAGGATTGATTGATTTGAAAATAAAGTAAGAAAATCAAGGAAATATGACAAATTCAAGGTATGAATTACAAAAAACAACTAGATTTAATCAAATGACAGAAATCAGTTAAGGTATAGGATTTCAATTGGATTGGAAACTAAAAATTGTAACGATGGATTGATCTAGGAATTACTTCACTTAAGCAAGTTAAACATGATGTTTATGGGAATTCCCATATCTTCTAAGTCTGAGTTAACCACTTGGTTCATAAATAATTTGGAATAAAAGGCGTTTAATACAAGAAGCTTAAAACTAAGTTCGTTAATCCTAGATATCCTCACATAAGATCCTAAGGTTGGTCTACACTTTAGTCTCAGGTATATCGCTCGATTAATTTTCTGACAAATTAAATCCTATTGGTTGTGGCATTCAATCATCTAAGGTCTTAATCTAGGTGATCAAGCTAAATTAAGACTAAATATGCATTCAATCAAGCAAAAATTAATACCATAAAATTATCCTAATCCAATATCAATCTTAACCTTATCCAAAAAGAAAAACTTACTCACACATATTCATCAATGTAAGATAAATTATGGTCATAATATATGGTTACATTGATTAAATTCACACAAGTAAAATAAATACGGAATTAAAAAAGAAAACAAATTAAAAAACCCTTTCTTTTCTCTATTGTAGCTACTTGGCCAACGATGTTTTATCTCCTCTTCGGGTCGCCTCCACTGCTGCATTCCCTCGCCAGTTATTTCTTCTTTTCTTCGTATTCAATATCTCCACCAACTTTCTTTTGTCTTCTCTATATTCAATGTCCATCCAGATGTCCTTGTCCCACTCCTCTTCACGTTGCAGCTGTCTTTGTTCCTAGGAGAGTTTTTTTGGCATTCCTTGGTTCACGCCACCAGCTGCTTCCCCTTGCCACCAGCTACTTGCATTTGCCACAAGCTCCTTCCACAAGCTGCTTCCACAAGCTGCCAACGTCTCCTTTGTTCTCCACTAGCTAACATATTTAATCTCTAATTGCTTCGATTGTTGCTCTCCAACCAGCTGCTTCACGTTTCTTTCTTATACAACCAGCTGCCAACATTTCTTTTTACAACTAGTTGCTTCGTTGTTTCTCCTAATCTTGCAATAAAATCAACATTATTCCATATACCACCAACTACCACGTGAGTTTGGAGTGTTGAGTGGAATGTAACGTCTTGAGAGCTGGTCCAACGTGAGTGATGGAGTTGGTGAGTATATCGCGAGTGAGCTCTATTTGTGAGTGATGGAGTGCTCCCTTTCCTTGCCACCTCCTGTTTTATTTTTGTGTCTCCCTATTCAATGTTTTTTTCCAGCTGTTGAAGTGCGGATGGTGAGTGTTAAGTGATGGTGCAACCTCTTTCTCTTCACCAACAGCTACGTTATTTTATCTAGAGTATTCTAGTGGATGGGTGCGTTGCGTTTTTTGTGAGTGAAGGATGGAGCTAATACTTGCGTTGTCTCCTACTGGTTGGGTAAGAATGACATGGTGTATGGAGGCTAGGCTACGTTTGCAATTGCACGAGCTTTCGGTGAAGGTTGTTTGATTTTCTTTTGTCATTTATGCGTGGATAAAATGGAGGCATATGGAGGCCGCTGTAGTGGAGGCATTGGTGAGTGGATGCCTTGCTGTCTATGCATGAATGGTGATATGAAGGCTCGCTATTTTTGCGGAAAATGAAGGCTGCTACGTAGAAATGAGGGTGGTGTAGATGTGGAGGCTGTAGACGTGAAGTGTTTAAGTTGGATTATTGCATGAATAAAGGGATATGCATGGCTTTAGTGGAGGCTGAAGTCAAGTGGGACCGCGTAAGTTTTTGGTAGAGGCTTCTTTGTTTTGTAGTGACTATTCTTTTTCTGTGTTTTAAACATACCAAACCCTTCTGCTGTTTCTATTCTTGCTATGCAACATTTTTATCTTTTCAAAATGCCAAAGACTCCTCTTTTGTTATCTATCCATTAAATAATTCCAGACATCTCATTCACGCCTAACTTCCAATTTTTCAACACTCTTGCCACAACCATCTTCTTTTGTCTCCATTCTAGCTGATACTATTTTTTATGCACATTTCTCATTCTTCTCTTGGCCAAAATGTTAACGTTTTTTTCCACTCAAAAAGGTTAACTTTTTTTCTTTTTTTTTTCTATAAATCTTTTCCTGAAATTACAACAAATAACTCTTAGTTAGTGCAATTAAACATTAAATAAACAAGAATTTAGCAAATTATATATCTAAAATCAATACAAAATGTCCATTATTCTCACAAAAAATGGGTATTACGCGTATAAATAATATGCAATATCACTTACCTTGAATATTTCATTCATTTTAAATATTTGTCTTACAAAAGTAATTTTATTTTGACTCTCATTCGTTTGCATACCAATTCAATTGATATTTAACAATGAAGCATATCATTCATGGACAGATTTCAATCAATTCAAGATATCAGTTCATAAAATTTAATAATCAAGATTAATTAATACAATAAGCTTAAGGTATGACAAATTAAAAAAAAATCAATCAGTTTTGATTCTGAACATACAAAAATATAATATTTATTTTTCCTTTTGAATTAAACTTTAGGTTTTTGAAAAATTTATGCTAGTCATTTTTTGCAAAATTATATTTTTCTTCCCATTATTCTGTTTGATTTGCATGCATTGCATTAACATGTTACTTCTTCTTAAACTTGTTAGCTTTTACTTTATTCTGTTACTAACTTTTTATGCTCTTGGCTAACAAAATGACTCCTTTGCTTCTTCTCACTTGCTTCCCACAAAAAGAATCATCAATTGTCATTACCGTTGTTTTTAGCCTTGTTACAATAATAGTCATCTAATAATATGGTCACATATACTTTGCAACTTAGTACACTTTATGATCGCAAGTTCTGCTATATAGGTACCACCAAGTGACTTGTCTCTAAAATGAAAAAAATCCTTTTATAAAATTCAATTCTTTTGCATTTTTGATGCTCAATCAATTAGAACATTTGAAAACATATGATTTGGTTATATCAATTGGACTTATCTATGTTGTTTTAGGTTGGTTTTGGTACTTAAATGATAAAATTAATATTTATTTTATTTTATGAGGTGACAAGTAAAAATTGCCTCACATTTGGCATGAAACATCGAAATGGAGCGTCATCTAGAAGTCACAAAATTTGGGAAAAGATGACAGGTTGCTAATGCAGATATGGAAATATCAAGCCTAGAGCTAGATTCATTACAAGAAGTTAGGTTCAATTAGGAGGCGTATTCCCAACCTTATTATGTAAGGATTTTGATTTGTTTAAAGGACTATCTCTAGAATGTTAAAAGAAGTGTGTTTTTAAGAAAAAGAAGAAGATAAGAACGTTATATAAATTCTCTTTACTATTCCTTTTTGCCTGTATTGAAAATGGGAAACAAAGGATGGAGAAAAGGGTTGAAAACTAAAAGTAGAGCCTATGAAATATTGGAAACTAAGGATGGACAAAAAGATATTTTTAAGTTAGTAAGAGCTAGGGAAGGAGAGGCGAGGGACTTAGATCACGTTTGTAGTATAAAGGACGAAGCTGGATGGATGCTTATAGATGAAAATGATATCAAGAGAAGAAAGCATAGCTACTTCTATAGGCTTTTTAATAAAAGGGAAGATAATAACATTTCCTTGGGTGATCTTAGCACTTTTGAGCAATACTATAGCTTCATTTGTTCATGAGAGAAGAAACTGGAGGAGCTTTAAGTAAGATGAAGAGTGGCAGGATAGTAGGACTTGATGTGTTAGCCATAAAGGTGCGGAAGACCCTAGGAGAAGAGTGTCTTACTTTGTTAGCTAAGGCTTTTAATGTGATCCAAGTCCACCAAAATGAAGTAGTTGAAATCATTTTGAAGTAGTTGAAATCATTTTATTTTCTTGATTTGGAAAAAAAACATTTGTGGCTCAAAACTCCATTATAAACATGTAATCCACCTTGATTTCCTTGCTTAAAGACTTGGTCAAAATGCTTCTCCTCTTGCTTCTCTTGCCTTTCTTGATTTCCTTATAAAATAACAAAGATCCCACTTAATAGGGTTTTCAATTGAAAATCCCATAATGCAAAATCACTAAAATCCTTCAAAAAATTCAAAAGATTTAAAATGATCTTACCTTGATTTCTTCTTTACCAAATAAAGAAATCTTTAGCTTAAATGAAAGCTCTACTCTTCCTCTACCTTTTTCTCTTCTTGAACCACTTCAAAATCTCTCTCAAGGCTAAGAAATGATGAAACCCTAGCTTAACACTCTTCTTTTCTCTCAACCACCGAAATTCTCTTCTCTTTCTTTCTTATTCTCTCTTCTTCTCTGCCAATTCACATTTTTCCTTCTCTTAAATGAAAGACTACATTTCTTTCTTCCATTTTTACCCTTAATGAGTCCAAAAATTCTATTTTATCCTTCCTTATAAGGTTATGTTATTTTAACCTTAAGTGTCTTGCCAAAATTACCCTTGAACATTCTTATAACCTTAACACCTTAATTCTACTTACCCATTCAATAAATCCTACTAACTTTGACATAATTAAATAATTACAAAATGATTAGTCTATCAAAACCTCAAAATTAGTTAAATCATGTTTATTCATCAAGAAAATTTTTTGGGGCCAATACTTATGTTCTCATCTCCTTTTTTTTAGGTCATTGGGGACAATGTTCCATTTAAGTGTGGGAGTGGGACCAATTTTAAAATTTTTGCAATCTTGCACTTGAACTGTGATGAAGGTTGAATCATGTCATTTTTCATAGTAGTTGGACTAAGGATTGAGTTGTGTGCTTGAATTTTAATTAGGCAGCTTGAGTGGAAGGTGAATCATATGGATTGATTGAGGTAGTTAGTTGCATAAACTCAGTCAATAATTTGACACTTGAGTGATTAGGTAATGTGTAACATTTTCATGATTTTCACATAAGATCATATGAGATTTTGAGCCTACATGAATGCATTTTATACTCATTTCATTGTTTTTTTTTTGTATGATACTCCCCTAGGAAAAATTACCTCTAGAACTGGCATTGAACCAGTTTGAAACTACGAGATGCATGCTTTATGGAAATGATTAAGGCATTCTTTGTTTTAAACCCATCAGCTTAAATGACCCACCTTATACATTATCCCTTGCAACCCCTTTTGAACTTACTTGTTATTCTGAGATATTTATAGAGGTACTCCTGCTCATATTTTATTGATTTATGCTACTTTTGTTTTCTCTTGTTTTTAGTAAAAAAAGAGAAAGAAAAAAGGTAAAGTAAAAAAAGACAAAGAAAAAGAAGCAAACATAGTAGCATTAGTTAGTGATGAGCAGTAGTAGTCCCATGTATTCATGTCCATATCTCAAACTTTGTATTTAGTTGTCCCTTTTAATTAGTACTTTGTTAATGCTTATGAATTAACCCCTAACCTTTTCATCCTACCGTAACCCAAACCTCACTACAACCCTAAATAAAAGTCCTTTTGATCCATATTAGTGTGTATTTTATATGGTAGAGAATTGGTGAATATGCAAGCCTGTGGTAGTGTAGTCTTTTAGAGGGGGTCCTAAGTGAAACACTAGCCTAAACACTTAAGTGATTCGAGAAAATCCATCTGAATTTTATATGTTCCTTTGATCAATTGTGTAAGTATTTGACCTTGTTTATGTGCATTGATGAAAAATTATGATATGTGTAGTAGCTCAAAGCTTGAATTAGCTGAAGTTTGAATAAATGCACACACTCGATCTTCTTTGAAAATTAATTGATGAATTTTTTTTTGTTATTGTGTTTAAATTACTTGAGGACAAGCAATAGTTCAGGTGTGGGGGTTATTTGATAGAGATACTGATAGGCTTTTATTTGATGCATTATTGTAGGTGAATTGTGCAATATTTTGGGATAGATATTATGCTAAATTACTTTTTTTTTAATCTTTAAGTGTAAGGAGTTTTGTGGAAAAATAGAGCAAAAAGACAACAAATTTGGAATGTGAAAAAAACCATACACTAATAGCAAATTGAAGATTATGCATATGTGAAGCACAAGAAAGCAAAGTAGAGTCTTCAGAGTTTTGAAAAGATAAAAACGTTGAGCAGCAAGAGAAGAAAAAATAGAGGGTTCAACATGTTTTGGGGAAAAAAGAAGGCAACTACAAAGAAAAGGGAGGGCCTAGCATTTTGAAAAACAAAAGAGGATAGCAGCTCCTCATTCAGTGAAAAGAGGAACCTCCATTGTCACATACACTCTCCACTCCACGCACAAGAGACAAAAACTGCAGCCTCCACTCAGCAGCTGGCTTTTTAATCCACTCACGCTCATGTAACCTCCACTTTCAGGGAGAACCCTCCATTCACTCACCAACGTAGCAAGCCTTCACAGCCTACAAAGCAGTCATGCAAGGAGAGGGGAGAGCAAATTTTTTTGCTGCAATATGGAGTCGTGCTCTTAATTTTTATTTGATTCCTTAATGAGTTTATATAGGGTTTATTCTTGTTCATTGCTTGGCATGATGATTTGTGGCTAGAACTTTAATTTCTCTTATAGATTTAATGTTTTGATGATGCTTGGACATTGAGCATTGCTGGAATTCAAGACTAAATATTCATACACTTGTTGAATTTCCTTGGATTTAATTGTTCTTACTTTGGATTATTCGAAGTTTGCTTGATATAAACTCTGTTAAGTCAATAAGACTTCACTTCTATTAATTTTGATGACAATCAAATAATAATAATTTTAGAAACGTATGCACTGTTTTCATAAATTTGTTAAGCGTGCAAAAAAATGTAACACTTAGTCAACTCAGAAGGTGTGCAGTCAACGCCAGACGAAGTGCGATATCAGACAAAGTGCGATATAAGATGAAGCATTACATAAGACGAAGTGCTATATAAGACGAAGCGCTACATAAGACAAAGCGCGACATCAGATGAAGTGCAATACCAGACTAAGTGCAACAATAGACGAAGCAAAATAATAGATGAAACATAATAAAAGAAGAAGCATAATTCCAGATGATACAAAAGGAAGATATTCTATAACGTCAGACAGTTTGTTGGAGATAGTTACAGGACTCAACTAATAATCGTTTCTAGAAGATTCAAGAAGTTATTTTCAAGAAGACAGTTGGGGACTTAGGCTATAAATACTAGTTCTAGTCGAAGATTAATATACAATACATATACATACATTAGCAAAAATTCTGTATTCAAAGTGTGAAAAAAGTGAACAAATACCTCTGTAACCTAAAGCTCAAAAATACTTTTCTTAGAGAGAGAAAGGAAGGCTAGAGTCTGGAGAGGCTAATACAACTAATAAAGAATACTTTGTGAGAGAGACCTGAAGAGGCTCTGCAATTGTAGAAAGAATACTTGTAAAGTTGAAAAAGTATAGTAAAATCGCAGACTAACTCTGAAGACTGGACGTAACCTAAAGTTTGGGGTGAACCAGTATAAAATCTCATTGTCTATTCTCTAACCGTTATCTTTTAATTTTCTTGTTATTAGACGAGTAGATAATATTACTTGCGATTGCATTGCTTATCAACTTTAGCAAAGTATTTTATTAATCGTTTCAATTTTTGTAAAGTAATTCAAGGAGTCCAAAAGATTAATATTTTTGAAAAGATTACACAATTCAACCCCCCTTCTTGTGTAGTTTACATATCATATCGAATTTCTATATTAACAAGTTATTTACTTTAGTTGGTATCAGAGCAAGGTTTCCAAGAAACACTGTCACAAAGTGAGGACAAAGATCCATAGCTGAATCACATGTTTTTATAGCTAAAGGTGCCTCGGTCACAAGACATTCTGCATTCAATGAGGATTATCATTATTGGAAGGACATGATACGACTCTTCATAGAATCCACACATATTGATCTTTAGGACATCATCAAGATTGGTCCATATACACCAACAGATGATGAAGGCAATATCATTTCTTGTGACAAATGGTCAGTCGATTAGAAAGCTCAATTTCAGTTAAATTCAAAGGCCAAGTTCTTTCTAAATTGTACCCTAAGCAAAAGTGAATATGACAAGGTTCATGAATACATATCTGCAAAGGATATGTGGGACACATTAGCCATTCCACATGAAAGTACAAACCAAGTGAAAGAGTCCAAGATCAGTATTCTTGTTTTTCAGTATGAGTTGTTCAAGATAAAAGATGAGGAGACTATTGATCAGATGTTTGGACGATTTCAAACAATTGTTAATGGATTTAAAGCTCTTGGGAGAATCTACGATAATCAAGATCATGCAAGAAAGATTCTCAGAAGTCTACCTAAAAGATGGAGACCCAAGGTTACAGTAATACAAGAGGGCAAAGACTTAAGCAAGCTGAAGCTACATGAATTGCTTGGTTCATTGAAGATACATCAAGTAGAGCTTGATGTTGAAGATAAACCTAGAAGAGATAAGTCTAACGCATTAAAGGCTGGTTAGAAGAATCAAAAGAACCAGAAAAGTAGAAGCACATCTTCAAAAACATTAAAGATTGAAGAAATCAAGAATGATGTTGCCAGTGAATCTAATCAAGATTCAAGTGAAGATGATAATGAACTATCCTTCATTTCAAGAAAGATTAGGATGATGTGGAAAAAGAAAGCAAAAGTAAATAAAGACTTTTCTTTTAAGAAGAATAGCAAAGATGAAGCCAAGAATGAGAAAACATCTATCATCTACTACGAGTGCAACAAACCAGGACATTACAAGTCTAAATGTCCATTGCTCAAAAGAAAATAGAAGAAAAGTAAAGAAAACAAAATGAGCATGATGGCAACGTGGGTAGATTTGGACTCATCCGAATCTGACTCTGATTCAGAAGCATCAGAACAAGCAAATATATGCTTGGTAGCTGAAAAAGAATGCGACGATGAGGTAATTTCTAGCCTTAATGATCTTCAAGAGGCATATTTAGAATTATTAGAAGATTTGCATGCTATATTAAAGCAATATAGGATTCTAAAAAATAAATTTGTTGAAAGCTTGAAGAACATGGAAGTGTTAGAGAAAGAAAACTTCTGCCTTAAGAAACAAGTAGACAATATGAAAAGGAAAGTAACTGTGGATATATCTGAGGAGATTAATCAATTGAAACAAAGGATTAATAGTCTTTCAGCAGATTTATCAACATTTACTGAAAGTACAAAAAGGATGAATGATATGATTGGAAAATATAGACATCCAAAGGATAAGAGTGGTTTAGGGTTTACTAATAGTAATGTTTGTCATAATAAGAGTTTTGTTCCTAGAAAAAGAAAGAAACAATATTCTTATTATTCAAGGAATTATTGTAAGTCTAACCCCAAAGGACCCAAGAAAATATAGGTACCTAAGAAAGATACAATATATACTACATATCTCCCTTCTTGGAAAAAGCAACCAACACCAATGATACTTGGACAATGGATGCTCGTGACACATGACGGAAAGAAGGCTTGTGTTTCTAGACCTCCAAAATAAGTAAAGATGATCAGTAACTTTTGGAGACAACCAGCAGGGCAAATTAGTTGGAATTGGCAAAATTAGTAAAGATTCATTTGTGTCTATTGATAACATTCTGCTAGTTCAAGGATTAAAGCATAACCTAATTAGTGTAAGTCAATTATGTGATTATGGTTTTTAAGTATCCTTTAAACAAAATTCTTGTGTAGTCAAAAACAAGGACGGTTCCATATTCTTTTCCGTCAAGAGACGAAATAATCTTTATAAGATTAATTTAGAGGATTTGAAAAGTCCAAATATTTCATGTTTTATATCAACATATGAGGAAAAACTTATTTGGAATAAAAGGCTAGGTCATGTTAGTTTTAAACATATTTCGAAGTTGGTTAGACATCATTTGGTAAGAGGTTTACCAAAAATAAGTTTTAACAAAGATTTCTTTTGTGAAAGTTGTCAAAAAAGAAAACAAGTTAAAACATCTTTTTCTTCTAAAAAATTTATAACTTCGTCTAGACCTCTAGAATTATTACATATAGATTTGTTTGGTCCAACCAGAACATTAAGTCTTTACGGAAAGAAGTATGGTCTCGTAATTGTTGTTGACTTCACTATATTTTGTTGGATACTGTTTTTATCACATAAAGATGAATCTCTTAAGTGCTTTAAAGTTCCATCCAAAAAGTTACAAAATGAAAAGGAAATTTCTATTCTTGGAATTTGGAGTAATCATGGTAGAGAATTTGAAAATGAAAAATTCAGAATGTTTTGTGAAGAGAATGGAATTTTCTATAATTTTTCTACTCCTAGAACTCCACAATAGAATGGAGTTGTCAAAAGAAAAAATAGGATGATTTTAAAAATAGCAAAGACTATGCTATGTGAAATGAATCTTCTTAAGTATTTCTGGGTAGAAGTTGTGAATACAACTTGTTATATTCAAAATAGAGTATTTCTGCGACCTGTTTTAAATAAAATTCCATATGAGTTATGGAAAGGAAGAAAGCCAAATATTTCTTACTTCCATCCTTTTGGTTGCAAATGCACTATATTGAATGCAAAAGAAAAATTGGATAAATTTGATTCTAAGATCAATTCAGAAATTTTTCTAGGACATTCAATGTCTTCTAAAGCTTATAGAGTTTATAATATTGTTTCTAAATATGTTGAAGAATCCATACATGTTAAGTTTGATGATGATTCTCATATGAATAGAAGAGACGATTCTGATGAGGAAACTCTATCTGTTCCTTTAGTTGATAAATTAGACATGTCACCTTTAGTTTCTCCACCTGATAAGGTAAAAGATATTCCTAAAAACTTTAGTCTTAGGATAGACTAGAAGTATAAAACCTCTCACCCAGAAAATCTGATTATAGGTGAAACTTCAGAAGGAGTGAGAACTAGATCTAAATTTAGAAGAGAGGCAAATGTAGCTTTTGTTTCTAAATTAGATCCTAAGAAAATTGATGAAGCTCTTAAAGATGAAGTTTGGATTCTAGCCATGCAAGAGAAATTAAATCAATTTACAAGGAATAAAGTTTGGTCTTTAGTTCCTAGGCCACTCGATAAGTCTGTCATAGGAACCAGATGGGTATTCAAAAGTAAACTAGCTGAGTCAGGTAGAGTAAACCGTAACAAAGCTAGATTAATAGCTCAAGGTTATAATCAACATGAAGGAATAGACTATAATGAAACCTATGCTCCTGTAGCCAGACTAAAAGCTATTAGGATTTTGTTTGCATATACTGTTTTTTATAATATAAAACTGTTTCAAATGGATGTGAAAAGTTCATTTTTGAATGGTTTTATAGATGAAGAAGTTTATATAAAGCAACCTCTTGGTTTTGAAGATACTGATAAACCAGATTATGTCTATAGACTTCATAAAGCTTTGTATGGATTAAAACAAGCACCTCGTGCTTGGTATGATCGTCTAAGTTCATTTTTGATTGGAAATGACTTTGTTAGAGGACAAGTAGATAAGACTCTATTTAGAAAATGTGTCAAAAATGATTTCATTATAGTATAGATATATGCCGGTGATATTATTTTTAGTGAAACTTCTAACAAGCTATGTTCCAGTTTTGAAAATCTTATGAAAAGTGAATTTGAAATGAGTATGATGGGTGAATTAAAATTTTTCCTTGGTTTACAAATTAAGTAAACCAAAGAAAATATTTTTATTCATCAACAGAAATACATCAAAGAACTGTTAGTCAAATATAAAACGGAAAAGGTTAAACCTATGTCAACCCCTATGCATCCTTCAATGCTTTTATCTAAGGATGAAATAGGTAAGAAGGTTGATCAAACTCTTTACAAGAATTATTGGTTCGTTACTTTACCTAGTTGCAAGCGGGCTGGATATATTGTTTAGGGTTTTTATCTAAGGATGAAATAGGTAAGAAGGTTGATCAAACTCTTTAGAGGAATTACTGGTTCTTTACTTTACCAAATTACAAACGGACCTGATATATTATTTAATGTTTGTTTTTGTGTAAGATTTCTAGCAGATCCTAGAGAATCTCATTATATTGTTGTTAAAAGAATATTGAGATACTTGGCAGGTTCTACTAATCTTTGTTTATTGTACGAGAAAGGTAAAGATTTCATGTTAAGTGGCTACTATCATGCTAATTATGCTGGAGATAGAATTGATAGAAAGAGTACAAGTGGAGGTTGCTACTTTCTTGGTCATAATCTAATTTCATGATCAAGCAAAAGGCAAAGTTCAATTGCTTTATCTACTATAGAAGCTGAATGCATGTCAGCTACAAGTTGTTGTTCACAGATGTCATGGATTAAGTATCAGTTAGAAGATTACTCCATACAAGAAGATCAAATTCCAATATTTTGTGACAGCACAAGTACTATCAATCTATCGAAGAATCCAATACAACACTCGAGGGCAAAGCATATTGAAATTAGATATCATTTTATATGAAACTATGTATAGAGAGGAATCATTAGTCCATAGTTTGTTGAGACAAATCAACAATGGGCGGATATCTTCACTAAACCTCTGTGTGAATATAGATTCAAGGAAATCAGACGGAACTTAAATATGGTAATGTTGAATGACCATTCGTCTGATACAACATGACCCAGACAATTCATACAAGAAGAAGATAAAAAGTCATAAGTTTTCAAGTAAATAATAATGGTAAGTTATGAACGGTAACTTTTCAAGAGTAGGTAAAAAAAGGAAATCTTCTCAAGATTCTAAAATACTTTCTACTCTAGAATTTTCATGAAATACTTTGAAACTGACTTGCTTAGTGCTCTTAACCAATACGATTCAATACTATGTTCTAAGTTTCAAGTTCATTTCATCTCAATTCTTACTTATAGAGACTAGCATCGCTAATTTGAGCGAAATACTTTCGTGTATTTAGTTTTTATTTGTTACAGATTACAAATGGAGCAATCATATCAATAGGAGACATGTTGATTTTAAATCATTGAAGGAAAATCATATGGACTTTGAACTAGAGATTGAAGCAGTTAGCTGGAAGAACTTCTTCAAGGTTCGTCAAAAGGTCCATTTGATTGAGATATATGAGTTTTGTAAGAATGCCAAATTGATAGACAATACCTTAGTATAAATGGTAGACGGTTTGTCAATTATCGTGGCATAAGATACTATCGAGAGGGTCAGTGGGTGTGCTACTATTGGAGTAAAGCTGTTTAACAATACAAGATGGATTACTCAGGGTCGTGTAGATAGAATGCGCATTAATCGACAACTCTATGGAAGTAGTGATCCTGAAGTTAAGAAGGCAGCAATCCCTGTTTCAAAGGCTTGGGTTCTACATTTACTACTTCTTCATTATGTTCTATCAAGATTAGGCTCGAAGGATCTTGTGACAATGAACAATGAACATTGTCTGTATCACCTATTGAATCATCAACCCATTAATCTTCCGTACTTGATTTTGAAGTACATGATAAAGTCAAAGGGGGATTCTAGCTCTTTACCATATGGAATGCTGCTGACAAGGATTTTTAGAGAATCTGGAATCCTTCTCGATAGAGATAACAGGGTAGAGATGGATGTGATGAGTATTATTAATGCCATAACTATTCACAGAATGGGGATAAAGTTTGATGAAAAGGCGGATATAGGTTCTACACCCGAAGCAAGGTATGAGGGGGAGCTTATAATAAGACAAGGCAGAAGTGAACGTGGTACATCTGCAAGAAAAACAAAACTTAACAGGAAAATCATCTGAAGAAGAAAAGACTGAGAAATCGTCTAATGCACCAATAAAACCTAAGACGATTCTACAGAAAGAGGAAAGCTGAGTTCAACAATAATCACAACAAGTGTCATTGAAGAGAAAGGCGGAGACATTTCAATCAAACAAATCCAAACAATCAAGAAGGTCACCAAGACTATTGACCTTATGACAACAAGAACAGAAGAAAAGGAAATCTCTGATTCTTGATGGAGATTCTGAAAAGGAAGAGAAAAGACAGTTAATTGTCTCTATTTTGCAAAGCCAATCAGTAAAATCATCTAGAGAGACAAAAGTTCAAAGGAAGTTGGTATTTTATAGGAAGAAGCCTCAACAACAACTTTCTTCTAAACTGACAACAGAACAAAAGAAGGTGAAGCCCAGTTAGAAGAAGGTTTCTCCATCTGATGTTCAACAGAAGGCAAAAATAGTTGAACACCAATTAGAACCTTACAATTCTTCTTAAGCAATCAACAAAAAGGATTTGAGAATGAAGATTCTAGAAGAATCAGTACTTATTCGAAGTTGAAGCTCAATTATTATCAGAGAACCTTCGAAAAAGTCAATCAAGGTACTCGTCGAACCGATATCGATTAATGATTAGACAATACATCTTTTAAGTTATGAAAAATGACGATTATATGGCATTCTACGAGATGAGAAGGCAGAACCATATCCATTGAATATTTTAAAGGATTGGTATACAATCTATCCGATTACGAGCAAATCATTAATAAAAATTGTGCCAGACATACGACCAAGATGCTTAACCCTTGTGAGAAATGAAGAAAAAAAGGACAAAGAAGATGTTTCATGAGGGAAATAAAGATGATCTTACAGAAGAGAAGATTCAATTAGCTGTGAAGAACATAGATAATGCATGCAATGCAGCTCAACCTAGAGGTATTTATGTTTCACACAATATTTCAAAAGCATCAAGAAATAAATTTGGGGTTTCAAACACCGATGAAACTTCAAGGTAGTTGGCAAAGTGAAAGAAGGACGGTATAGAAGTATGATGGTTGAAGGTATTAATTTCAACTTAGAAAACTTTGTGCATTTGGTCATGCATTATGTATTACACCTTCTTGGGCAACCAATTCTGAAACTACCTAGACTTGATGATCTTAATTTCCTAAAAAGAAAACAAATCTTCAGTCTACCCTCTATCAAAATTGTAGAGTTAGACGTTTTAACTTCAGAACCATCTGCTGTGGAAAACCTTCATCCACTTAGTGAAATACAAAGAGATCCTACTGATAATTTGCAGTTCTTGAACATTTCATAAATTGGACGGAAGCAAGTCACAGTAAGAAGGAAGTTCAGGAAGCATTAGCAAAAGAAATTGGGGAAGTTCATACTAAGGTTGATGAACTAGTTGACTCAATGGGTGATCTTTATGAGGAAGTAGCACTACTATAGGCTACTATTGAACAGGACCTCAAGACGATCCGCACTAACATGCAACGTATGTTTTTTGAAGTTTTGAATTGTCTATGATGAGCAAACTTTTTGATTAATAACAAATAAGGGGAGAAGGAGACAAAGAGGATAATGAGAAGAGAAGATAGAAATCAGAAAGAAAGCATTGTATATATCTAGTATGCAATTCTTTTCTTATTTTTTTGTTTTATTATTCATTGGAATACTTTTCATCTATTCGTCTATAAATATCATTTTATCTTATAAAATTATGATTATTTATTATCATAAAAAAGGGGGAGATTGCTAAATCAAGAAGACTTTACTTCTATTAATTTTGATGACAATCAAATATTAATAATCTTAGAAATGTATGAACTGTTTTGATAAATTTGTTAAATGTGTAGAAAAATGTAAGTAACATTTAGTCAACTCAGAAGGCGCGCAGTCAACATCAGACGAAGTGTGATATCAGATGAAGTGCGATATCATACGAAGTGCTACATAAGACGAAGCGCTACATAAGATGAAATGCAACATCAGATGAAGCGCAGTACCAGACTAAATGCAACAACAGACGAAACATAATAAAAGAAAAAACATTATTCCAAATGATACAAAAGGAAGATATTCTAAAACGTTAGACAGTTAATTGGAGTTAGTTACAGGACTCAACTAATAACCGTTTCTAGAAGAATCAAGAAGCAATTGTTAAGAAGACAGTTGGAGACTTAGGCTATAAATACTAGTTCTAGTGAAAGACTAATATACTATACATATACATACATTAGCAAAAATTTTGTATTCAAAGTGCGAAAGAAGTGAACAAAAACCTCTGTAACCTAAAGCTCAAAAATACGTTTCTTTATTGAGAGAAAGGAAGGCTAGAGCCTGGAGAGGCTAATACAGCTGATAAAGAATACTTTGTGAGAGAAACTTGAAGAGGCTCTGTAAGTGTAGAAAGAATACTTGTAAAGTTGAAAGAGTATAGTGAAATTTTAGACTAACTCTGAGGACTGGACGTAACCCAAAGTTTGGGGTGAACCAGTATAAAATCACAGTGTCTATTCACCTAACCCTTATCTTTTAATTTTCTTGTTGTTAGATGAGTAGACAATATTAGTTGCGATTGCATTGCCTATCAACTTTAGCAGCATTTAAGTAATCATTTGAATTTTCATAAAGAAATTCAAGAAGTTCAAAAGATTAATATTTTCGAAAAGATTACACAATTCAACCCCCCTTCTTGTGTAGTTTACATATCATATCGAATTTCTATATTAACAAGTGATTTACTTCAAATTCACCTTAAAAAAAAAGGGGGTTTTTGTTAGAAGATTGAAGAAAATTTCAGCGAGGATTTTCTTATGAGTTAGGAGACCTAAGAAACTTAGGAAATGAAAATAAAAGGCTTGAGTTTGGAACTCAAGAAACTCTATGATGAACTTAAGTAAGGGATTACTAAGTGATATCTAGAGTGGATAGATTAATTCACCTTTGGCAGAAGGGGATTAATTACTTTTAAAATTCACTTACAGGGTTAGGATTTTTCATTTGTGGAGGATAGCTAATTCAATATTAAAGTTGGCAAAAATATCATTCCCTAAGAGAAAGTCATTCCCCATTGAAGTTAATAGTTTTAATTAGTAAATTGATGTACTCTTTTCTTAATTATTTATTGAATAGATTTGTCATATTCACAATTAGTTTAGTTGCATTGAATTAGGTAATTGCTTAGAAATTCATTTGATTTTTTAATTATTCTTTACATTGTTTTTAAATTCCAAAAGTTTCACCCAATCCGATTCAAAAACACAGTTAGCTAGTGTAGAATTGAACTTTTTTATAATCCCTATGGACATGACTAGGTTCTTACCAATTTATTACTCACTTCGAAAACTATGCACTTGTTGTTTACGAACAATGTGATATGATAGAGATCATATGTATTTCTAATTTACGCTTATGAATATTTGATACTGAATTTAGATTCAACATTATTGTAATGTTCAATGCATGGTTCGAAATAGATTGTTAAGTCAAACTAGTTGATCCAAGTTTATACAAATAGTTTCTATATATATAGGATCAAAGAAGACTTATGCTTAACATAAATGGAAAGAATAAAAGTTGGATAACCAAGACAATCCTTTTATTTCATGTTGGTTAAATAAAATACGAGAATTATAAAGTTACATATAAGGATACGTGTATCCTTTTGATTATAAATCATATGAAACTTGTGAAACTTGTATAGTTGAAGAATAATCAAATCAACCTTTGGTGAAAGGATGATGATGGTATTGAATTGTTAAATCTTATACATGTGATTATTGGATAGAATAATAATTCATAAAAAGGATAATACTTATATTTCATTAGATTACTAATGACTATTTATGATATATTCGTACGTATTAAATAGAATAATCATTTAAAATTTTGAAAAGTTAAAGTTGTTTAAATCTATGTAAAAATAAAAAAAATTGAGAATGCTAAAGCACTTCAATGAGATCGTTGCGCTAAGTTTGAAAATTTTCGGTTATCGATAGGGAATGAGATTGTCTAGTAAATACCTTCATACTAAATTCATAAAATTATGGATTTATGTAAGGAGTAAAATACAATATATGATATTGTATGATGTAACAATATTTCTGTGGTAGCATTGCCTAGTATAATGACTTACCTTCTATAATTCCAATTGAATCAATTAGCAAGATTTCATATTAGATATGAAATGCTAAGTCTTTGAAAGACTCAAAGTTAATGATTTAAGGATGTGAGGATGTGACACTTAGTTATATATATATATATATATATGTTGGCTTTCGATCTCGGGACTGGATCCCAAACAAAAAATGGAAAGAAACTGAAGGAATGCAAATTCTTAACGTCAAAGAACGGACGAATGCACATCGGATACAAATCGAATCGGAAGGCAAAGCAATTGAAAACGAAAGTATCGAATCAAAACGAATCGATAACAAAATGGATACGAATCAAATGGCAAATACCTATCAAATAGCGAAAACGAATCTGAATCGAATCGAAATCAAACAAATCGCTTATTCGAACCGAACACTTTTCTGACATCTAAGAACAAAATTTGATCAGACTATCGCGTTGGAAACCTTAGACTAAACTAATCCGAAACCGATCAAAACCGGTGTAATTTTTTTTCTCTCTTTCTTTTTCATTTTCATAATTCATTCCTTTCGTCTTTATTCAACCTTATTCAAGTCAAGACAATATAATTTCCCTTTCTTGGAAATTATCCTCTATCAGAACTCATTTCATAAAATTCATCCTAATCACGTATTTTCTCAATCTCATCTTTAACAAAACTTATTCTTATTCTTTCCTTGCCATAAAAATTTCAGCAGCATAATGGCTGTATTTTAACAAACCCAAATATGCAAATAGGTTTTAAACGCACTTCTATAAACCAGCCCAATCACACAATCATCAAATTCATCGGACCTCCCGTCCGGAATCCCAACATCCATATAGCACAAATCTATACCTAGCACTTCAATAATACCATTTCATCAATCAATCCCAAATCACATTCAATATCTCAATTCATTATTCAAATTCATAATTCAATCCAAACTCAAAAATCAATCATATTCATATTCAATCACAATTCATGTCCCATAACCATATACGTTCATATCTCATCTAAAAACCTTTAACATACTATATCCACACAAATCCATAATTCATTTTACATCACTAAATAAATGTTTACAAATTATTAATGGCATTTCAAGCCATATACATTCTAATAACAAAATCCAAATTTTACATATTACAAAACATACAAAGGTCGAACTGATGTCTTGACCATCTTTCATCCGATCTCCTGCTCGAATACCTGGAGATGGGGATGAAAGGGGGACGAGCTTATAGCTAGTGGATAATATGTTTATAAATTAAAAAATAAGCAAAAATCATTTTTCAAGCAGTTTGCCATTTGTAAACATTTCGCATTCAGAAATTTATCAAAAACTTATTTTCAAACCTTTCAAATCAATCATAATCAATTCCAAAATTTTCATGATTCAAAACTCACTTTCGCGGTTCTCAAATTTCTAAAAAAAAATTTCACATTTCGTAAACAAAAATCAAAACGTGAAATGCATCACAATACACACAAATCAAAAACACATAACACATCAAAAAGGTTTGGGTCGGTCCAAAACGGAACGTACTGCATATTCCCACATAGCGGTCCTGTGCAGCCGTGAACGGAACGTACTACACTTTTCCGCATAGCGGTCCAGTGTAGCCGTGAACTTATGGGAGTCCGAAATCGGAGCTCCAGTGTCACTAACGGGCAGGCGGGAGAAGCCATTAAAAAGAGACAGTGCACTGAATCAACTTATAGGACCTAACCAAACCCACATAACACATACCACACTTGAAATTCGAATTGCCCGAAGGCACATTTCGAAAATTAATTTTTCATATCGTGTCGTACTCGACACATTCACATTCACAAATTTCACATACATTCATATAACAATTCAAATGAAATCCCAAATCATAAATCAATAGCATAACCATCACATTCATATTCAATTTCTCAATCATGCACAAACAAGGAATGTAAAAATCATAACAATTGCTTAAAATCATAATTTATCACTTCAATCATAAGAAATGAATTTCAGAACTTTTCTTAATTTCTCAAATCATTTATAACTTGTAACATTTTTCCAAAGCATTTTGAAACAATAAATTTCAATACTTTTTTCTAAATTTTTCGATCAATATTACAAATCATTTAAAAACAATGAATTAAACCTTTGTAACCATTTTTCAAATCATTACAAAACCAATGAAAGTAACACTTTTCATAATTTCAGAAATTTTCTTAGTTTGTCAAAACATTTAAATCTTGTAACAATTTCTCAAAAATATTCAAAACCATTGAATCTAACAATTGAATCATTATATTAAATTGTGCTGAAATTGTCCAAAACAATTTCAGCAATTATTAAAATCATTCGAAAACAATACTTTTGAAACATTTTTAATATTCTTCTTGACTTTTCAAAACTATAAACAATAAATTTCAAAACAATTCACTTATTGAACGTAACTTTTTCCATAATTTGCAAAATCATTCAAAACAAATGAATATAATGATTGTATTGATTTTTATCAAATCATCCTAAGCAAAGTTTAACAATTTATCCAATCTTTCGAAACAATCAATTTAACGATTGGATCAATTTCTTATATCATTACAAAATAAAAGAATTTAAGCATTCGAAAATTAATGATTTTCAAACCTTTATACATACTTCATTTTTCAAAAAATCCAATAAATAAAGAATTTTAGAAATTTCCCAAATTTATCAAAATCTTTCAAAAACATTCGGAATTAAATAAAATCTTAAATCATAATTCAAACACATTCCAATTCACAACGCACATTTATCATCCAAAATTCATGTAGCAATTTCACCTTTTATTCAAAAACAATAAAATCATCAATCATTACAATTTCTTAAATCATAGCAACACTATCAATTTTTTTCAGAATAATTCAAATACAATGAATTTCACAAGTCTTGAAATTTTCTTAAAATCATTTCGAAAGCAAGGAATTTAATCCTACGAAAATCATAATGTTTAAACATTTACTTAAAAAATAATTTATAAACATTTTGCTTCTTGATTTTTCAAAATCACAGAATTAGTTTATAATTCAAAATATAAACATATTACCCACCTCAATTCCATGCTTGAAGCTTGCCCAATGCTTTAATTTCTCCAAAGTCTTTCCTTAATTTTTCCTAATCTACAACATAAACCCTATTTAATTTAACATCCAAAATTGAACCAATTAAACCATGCTATCTCCAAAATTGAGCTTAAAAGTCATAAACCCATAACAATCTTAAGCCAAATGAACTAAAAACTCATTAAAAACTCAAAGATCAAAAACCAACTCTTACCTTTATCTTTTTCATTTTCGAAATTTCTTGGCTTGGAAGGAATCTCTTGTCTTCTTCCATCTTTTTCCTCTTGAATAAGCATCAAAACCCTCTTGGAATCTCAAAAAAAAAACAAAACCCTAATCACTTTTCTTCTTCCCAATTTTTTTCCATCGAAATCTCCTTCCTCTTATCTCTTCTTTCTTCTTTTCTCTTGTTCTTCTCTTAAAATTTCAGGGCTCCTCCTTCTAAAAACGACAGCCCCTTAATTTGTCTTTAATTGATTGCCAAATGACCCTTTTGTCCCTCCATATAAGGCTTAAACTTTAACCCTTTAAGTGAACTTCCAAAATTGCCCCTGAACTTTATTTTTATTCATGCTTACTTTAGGACATTTTTCTCACCATCAAAATGAAGGAATTTGCCAAAATTTTCTTCTAGAGAAATGTTCCTCATTGTCTTGATTTCATAACGACACCAAAATCATTTAATTTGGTGCACTACACCAAAAGTTATGCTCCAAACATTTCGGATAATTCTTATGCTAAAACATTTTCTAGCACTTTATTTCCATCCGAAAATTGACCTTCTTAAGGACAGAATTGAAACTCGATTTCTGCATAACAATTGTAGCCATATTTATCTAGTTTAATCCAAATTAAGAATCACCTCAGTTGGATTACTAGAGAAAAAGTTATGGCCAAAATACTTTCAGATTTTATTAATCCAAGACTGCACACTAATCCAAACTTCCATTCAAAAATTGAAAGCCTTAGGAGCTAAATTAAAATTTAGTTCCTTCATATAACTTCTAACCCCATGTATCAATTTTATTTTTCCTCAAGAATCACTTCAATCGGATCACCACAGATTAAGAATTTTTCAAAACACTGAACTATATTTAGAAACTTTCCCGACTTACTTTGATTAAATCAATCACCCTCAATTTAATCTCAAAAATTCATAAGTTTCCCATGATGATGTATATAATTGTCTTAGAAATCTAACGCTTTAAAAACCAAGTCAATCGGATGTCAAACGGAAAAGATATAAGCAAAAGATTAAACAAAGGTCGGATGAGGAAGGAAAATAGCAAAATCAGAAAGATGAAACGACGTCACTTTGGAAGAACAAAAGCGACGTCGTGCTGCGGCGAGGGCGAGCTCGCCCTCGCGAGTGCTGGCGAGCGCGAGCCACTTGCAGAGCGAGACGTTCGCCCTCGCGAGCGCGCTAGCCTCTCGCCCTCGCGAGACACGCGTGGGTGTCCGCGCTCGTCCTCGCCAGGGCGAGCGATCCGATTTTTCCATTTTTTTCATATATATATATATATATATATCTGAATTTTTCAAAAATCATATCTTTTGATTTCGAAATCCAAATTTGAAAATTTTGGCATCAATAGAAAGCTCAAAGGACATTCTACAACTTCGATGAAGAACTTGAAAACTAATTCCATCTCTAAAGTGATCAAATTTCTAATCAAAGATTCTGCCCAAATAATAAATCTCTAAACAATAACTCAACTTTGAAAATTTCTATCTTTCAACTTCAAAGTCCAAACATGTCATATTTTATATCAATGCAAAGATCATAAAGAAACCTACAACTTTCCTGAAGGACAGAAAAATCAGTTTGGCCTCTAAAGAAGTCAAATTTCCAATCAAAAGTTTTGTCCACTAATAATCATGCTAAAACAGTAACATAAACTTGTAAAAATCATAACTTCACATTCCATGATCCCAAAATTGCATACTTCATATCAATGGAAAGATCAAAACATAATCTAAATCTTCATGAGGAACTCAAAAGCAAATTCAATCTCTAACTAGGTCAATTTTCCAGTCAAAGATTCTGTCAAACATGTGTCATCCTATACCACATTCAAACTTCCAAATTTCATATCTTTCAATTCCCACATCGAAAAATGTCATACTTTATGGTGACAGCAAGCTTTCCAAAGAACCTACAATTTTTATGAAGATCAATTTCTCAAATTTTGTCTAAATCAAAAAGTCAACTCTTTATGACCCAAAAAGTCAAACTTTCTTAATTTTTCAAATTCTCACACTTTTTCTTTTTATTTCTTAATTTTCAACTTCCATTTCAATCCACTCATTCACATCAACTTTTATAACCTATACAAATCTATTCAAATCCCAAAGTTATCGAAATCAATCAATTCTTTCCTCATCACTTTCCTTTAAGTATAATTACATCTATAACACAATATATATACTAAAACACTCATTCTAGTTCATTTTATATTTCTAAATTCCACTCAAAAATCGGGTATTAAATAAAATTTAAG
>JANTNU010000008.1:25626082-25639094 GCA_024752395.1 Erythroxylum havanense
TTAAAAGTATTATCAGCACGTTTTTCCCGCCACGCTCTCATACGTCAGACGTTGGGCTCCGGCAGCGGGGTCCAACATAAAGAGCCTCAAAAATCAAAAGACCTACCAAGAAAATATCATATTCAAAGCAAAAAAATTAAAAAAAATTGATTTGAGACTTGAAAGAGGAAATGAGATTCACTTTTTACCTAGACGGGAATGGTGTTGATGGAGGCCAAGTCAAAGAAAAATTTTTAAAATTAAGGTGACAAGGCAATGATCTACTTGCTAATAGGGTATTTGGGATCCAATCGACTAGATTTAGAGCAACTGAACTTTGATTATGAAATTGAAAATTTGATGTTTGACTTTGGAAAAATGAAAATCCTGACTGCCATTAATGGAAGCCACAAATCCATCAGGATCTCTCTCTTTCTCATTCTCACTCTCTTTCTCTCTCTATTAATATTTGATGGACTTATGGTTTTCATATTATTCCAATATTTAAACTTTTCATGGCCTTTTCAATATTTTAATTATAAAGGATGACTGGATTTTTAATGGTTAGGCTCTCTATGAGCTTGGGCCTTAAGTGAGCACCCTTATTGCCTTTACTTAAGTTCAGGCCTATACTGATCAAGTGTGATTTTGTAATTGAATTGAGCATTATATTCTATAACTATAGGAAAATATTCTAATAAGATGCTACATAATATTCAATCCATTATTTACTAAAAAAAATTCAATCCATTGGGCATCAATTGTACCCTACGCAACTAGGCTCTAGGCTTTTTTAGTATATAAGTGAAAGGGCCCTCTATCTCAATTGTTAATGTGGATTCATCTTGACTATTCCTATGCTCTACATATATAGGGAGAAAAAGAGAAATCACTTCCACTTATTGCTCATAATTTCCTTGCCCATCACATATTAGAGAAAGTTAACCTAAATGGCTATGGTTTGTTTGCTTGCTTGAAGAAAAGTTGCTATCTTTTTAAGCTACAAAATTTGGGTTGACTATTTAATCATGGAATAAGCATAAGCTCCTTTTACCTTTATCCTTGAGTTATTTTAGTGAAAAATAGTAAAAATATAATTGTCTCAAGTAGTATGGTGAGCATGAGTAGCTCTTCGTTTAACTTTTCCTTAAGTAATGTTGGGGGTTAGGTCTAACATTATAGTTAGTAACTTTGAGCAAATAGAGTATGATAGCACATAATTTATCACTCCTGTCAGCATTAGGAATCCACTTAGGCTTCTTTTTAATTTCACAAATCCAAATCCCAAACCTAGCAAGGTAATAAGGTTAAGGGATTCCCCTTCTAACTCACCTCTTAAAGATTACAATAGTAACTTTGAAGCATAGATCATGTCAAACAATTATAGAAGAAATAAGTTTAAGGGAATGAGAGAGAGATCTAACATCCCTACTTATAAAGACGTTAGGTATTCAGATGCATATTAAAGAATATATTACCCCAACTTTGGTAAGGAGGGTTTGTATTATGATGTCTTTAAGTGAGATATAAGACTACCTTTCTATCCTAAGGTGCTACAAATCATTGGCTCAATAAGCCTATCTTTTGTTTAGTTACACTTATACACTTTCTACTTATTCTTAAGTTTTATATTAGTATGTCATATTAGGGTAGTGAAACCTAGCTATGAACTTTTTAAGTACGTGCACTAGTGTAAACTGACTCCCTGTCCCTTTGCCTAGGTGGTACAACATAGGTATTAGAAGTAGATGTTACCTTCTCACAATTCCTAAAGGTTTGCTTGAATGGAAGGAAATTTTTTTTGATGAGAAGTTATAGAGGTGTTGTTGGTTAGTTTATCTAGTAAAGGTTTAGGTGATAAGTCAATCATCAAGATAAGATGACTTAAGTATGAAACTTTTGTTCTAGAAATTGTAAAAACGCTAATCTCCCTTTATTTAGATGGTACAACATAGGTAGTAGAGGTAGATGTTACCCTCTCATAATTTCTAAAGGCTTGCATGAGTGGAAGTACATTTTTTCTATGAGAAGTGATAAAGGTGTTGTAGTTTAGTTTATCTAGTAAAGTTTAGGTGATAAGTTCAATCATTGGGATAAGACAACTTAAGTATGAAACTTTTATTCTAGAAACTATAGAAACCTTAATATCCTATCCTTTCTTAAGATTTACTTATTAGTGAGCCTAATATGATCTAAGAAGGGTGTAATCTAAAAAACATATAGATTTCTTCTTTTGTTTTTATTTTTTTGTTATCTTCTAATACTTATATTATTTGTAACTATGAATATGAATCAAATGATCATTTGCACTAAGGTTGTTAATAAGAAAGGCATAGTGAACTCTTCCTCGAGGGGTAACAAGTAAAAGGTTATTCATAATGATGAAGAGGATTAACACTATATTCAAAAAGATGAGAGATTGTTTACATATTTATTACCCTTGCCTATACGCAAAGTCTGAAAGAGAAAAACCTTAACTTCCTTTAAACTTATTTCGAGAGGTATCTCACCAGAGGAAGCTTTTATTAACATAATTTTTCATGCTTATTCTTAACATATTTAACCTATAACTAACACTTATCAAATTATACGCTATTAACTCTATCATTAAATGTTATGATAAGGTATATAAGGAGTTGCACAAGGCTATGCAAGAGAGGGACAAAGCTGAAATAGTTTTCTTATGCTCTTAAAAAGAATCTAAAATTTTAAAGGAAGAGTATGAAGTGATGGAAAAGAGGTTTAGTAAGTAATTAGTTAAGCAAAAATTCAAAATGAAAGGAATGAAAGAGAAGAACTAATATATGAGGAAGAAATTAAAGGGTTAAAAGTTTAAATACGAGGGTGAAGAGTTTAATTTTGACATTATAAGACCAAATTCCTTTTAAAAAGCAGTTACAATATCCTAATTAAAACAACCTTAGCAAGATTTGTTTATCTTAGTCCTTAATGGCACCCTAGAGAAGTGGGGAGTATGAATTGGTTGTTTACAAAACTTAATAAATTTTCTAATTATTGAACTCAATTTAGTAACAATCGATATATATAAGAATAATAATTTAAACAGGATAAGAGAGTGAGAATGAAAATTAATTTATAGTGATTTGACAAACAACCCTTGCTTACATCTGTTCCCAAGATTTTTTTTAGAATTCTACTATAATTCTTCTTTCAAGATGAAGGATAACTTTGCACAATCTTTTCTTGGCAAAGAAGAACCTTTTTATAATCTTCCTTCACAAGGAAGACGAACATCAGTCCTATTTAAACAACCCCAAGTATAATAATATACTTCCTCAACTAAATATTAAAACTTAAAATACCTCACTTTATCTCTTGATAATTCCAAAGAGACTCACTTACACAAGTATGAGATAATGATGCTCCAATGATTGAAAACACTTAAAAATTTTGTGTAAAAGACACCCAAATACTTTTTATTGAAAGGGAAAATTAGAAAACATGTATTCATAGGGTTTTAGGACCCTTACCAACCATTGGAGCTAAAAACTAGTCATTACAATGACTACTTGTAAAGTACTAGTCAACAATTATAACATAGAGGTCGACCTATGTGCATTTAATGCATAGATTTATTAGCCATTGAGATATTGGTCAAATAGTAAACATACAATATAGGTCAATAAATACATCAACCAATGTCATTAAAAACTTTTAGAACATCAAATTTAATAACTTTAAATTATATTGGTCAACTACTAACCTATATGGATCAACCAATCTATATGAAAACACGATTTTAACAATTTCAAATGCTTAAACTTAATTTTCTAATGTAATTATGATTTAAAAACTTCCCAAAATGTCACCTTACCAGTGTCTAAAAGATCATAAGGCCCTCTATTAAAATTAAAAGCTTCAATGCCTCTTGATGAATAAAAAGACTTATGCAATGAGTAGATATGAAATGTTTATGCATGGTGAGCCTTTTAAAATATTAAAGTGACTCAATGAAATCAAAATTAACCTTACAAACTAAAGAATGACCTTGACGTCCCTTATTCTTCCTTTTTTATTGAGTTGATCTTCACTTTGTAAGTTGTAAACTTCATATTTTCTTTTATCAACTTCATGAACAATTTTCTTGAGTTTATGAATACATCTTATTCCATATTCCTTCTCATCAAAATAACAAACCCACTAGTAGTAAATATGCTTTATTATCAAGAAAACATCAATTGGAACTTCACTTGATTCAATACGCTCCTCTTTTTTGATGATGACAAAAATATTATGATATTAGAGAGTAATAATAAAATAAGCACACAGCCAACTATTTATATCAAGATAATGATTAACTCCTCCTTAATTAATACATAAAACATAATTCAATATCAAGAATAAAAGAGATAATTCAAAAAATTATCCATTTATTTAGATAAAAGAACTTTACTCAAGCATAAAAATTTCATAATACAAAAGTCACCACATGTACAAAATTCACTCTCCTAATGTCATCACTTCCCATAAAACTAATATTACCAATCTTTATCCCCCTCTTTGGAATCACAAAAGAAATCATTGATCTAAAAATACAAAATACATAGTGTCATGTATCAAGTTAAATTAGTTAAAATATAAAAAGAAATTCAATCAAGATTGATAAACTTATTAAAGAGATAGTACTACTAAATATTTAAAGAGTAAAAACAATTGTTAAAAATTCAATTTTGATATAAAATTCCTAATTCTTTCTAAATTGAAAAATCCCCATTTGTGGTATTGTGCCTATGTTGAAAATTTCAATTAAAGCAACAAGAGTTTAATAAAATTAGAGGTTGGGGTTATAAAAAATATAAGCATAATTGTAAAGTCCAACAAATAATTTCCTAAAAAAATATAATTTTGAAGTACCAAAACTTTGAAAATAACGATATAATAAAGTACTCAAATTTGAAAGTTTAAACAACAATATGATGCAATCACACTTAATTATTAAAATATAAAAATTGGATAAATAATGAAATTTATAGAAACAATTTTAAATACATAAACATTATAGAAAAAATCATAAAGTTTAAGAGTTTATGCATAAAGATTGTGAGTGTTAATGATCTTTAATATGATGGGTAAAGAAAAAAAATTAAAGATAGAGTAGCTAGTTGCAATGGATGGTGTTTTCCAAATAAAAGAGTGATTGGGAGGCATAAAAAAGACAAAAAGAAAATAGGAAAATAGGAAAAAGAAGAGCGTTTTAAATAATGTGTACTATTTAACCACTCCTAAAAGTCAGTTGATTAGTTAAAGATTATTGTAGAACATTCATATCAACCAAATAGGCTAAAAAATCACTATAGCTTCATTTTATTTCTTGAAAAGGAAATTGGTCAACTAATGCTCTTTATTAGTTGATCATTAGGGTCTTGTGGTTGACTATGTATGCATCCAATGTTCTTATAAACTCACTCAAAGGAAAATTTTCTTACGTGAGAAGGCATTGGTTGACCACTCAAAGACATTATTTGACCATTCAAAGACATTAGTTGACCAATATAAGTAAGTGGATGACCAAAACTTCGACCAACTGATGAATAAACTCATTCTATGTTTAATTTTTATGATTTTTAATAACATTAGTTGAACACACTATAATGTTTGTTAACCAATATGACTTAAAAATTGGCAAATCAAATTCAAAGCTTAAATTAAAACATTTAAACACCTAATATATCATGAATGTAACATCCCATTATCTGCGGGGAGGCTAGAATAGTAAATATGAGTGAATAATGAGAGATTAGAAATGCATTTTTCATGCTCATGCATAATATTTCATACACATATACGTGAATAGTGAAATCTTGCACATGAAAATAATTGTACATGCCTTCATGGATAATTTCGGGTATAATTGGATTGAGTAGTGTTATTTTTGAGAATTTTGAAATTTATTTTTATTGAAAATTTTATGGGTTAGTGGAATTGGTATATTTTTTAATTTTGGTGAATTTAGAAATAATTTCAAAAATTATGAATTTTAGGGAAAATAGGAAAAAGGAATCAAAAGAATATTGGAGACAATTGTGATGTAAAGATGAGAGTTAAAGGAATTAGTTCCAAAGGGACTTAGTTAGAGCTTAGACATTAGGACAGTGACAAGTGTCATTGACTTAGTAAGTTGCCTTTATAATTTTGTCTGAGAGTGAGTTATGATCTTAGAGAGTTAAAAAGGACTTAGTTATATATCTAAGTGTTATTTCGTAGTCACCTTCTTCAAATTTCCTCCCAATACACAGAGTTTTTCATCAAATACCTTTCAAGAGTTTTCTTTGTTTTTCTATATCCCACACCGCTTTCATACTGCAAATTATGTCTTCTACCCTAAGAAAAAACAGAAGCTGGCCATATCATATGGTGGAATGCGTGATTTGGCATGGAGTTTAGGGCTTTTGAATAGTTGCAGATCTTGGAGTTTTTAACAAGTAAGTATTGAGTAAATCCTTTAGAGTTATAGGTTTACGAAATAAATTTGATGATGTTATTTAAAGTTAATTGTATGGCAATTGAGGTTGGAGTATATGGGTGTGTGTGTGTGAATTTCTTGCCTAGATGAATGATAAATGATGTAGAATTGGATGAATGTATATTAGAAATATTTTGGAAGTGAAAGTAGGTGTAGAAGAGTGTAGTAAATGTATGGATGTTTGAATGTATGTTGCTGCCATTTTATGGCTAATTTTTTAAGTGAAGGTCTTGATTAAATTTTGGGTGATTTATTGACTAAATTGGATGCTTATTGGTGTAAAAATGGTATTAGAATGATAGAATTTGAGTTAGGTGTAAAAGCTAAAAAATTGAATTTGTACATGTTTCAATGTTAGTGCCGTAACTATTTATGTGGTTATGCAATTGTGATGAGGATTGACTTGAATTAAACTTGGGAAGTTCAGCTAGAATTCTTATGAAGGAAGTGCTGTCCAATTTTGACTTGAAGGGTTCTGAATTTTGCCTTGAAAGTGGGCAATATGTGTAGGATGAATAGTGTCATGTTTGTAATCCTAACATTAAAAATTTGTGACCTAAAACTTTGGAGAATTTTTCTAGGATGATTGAGACAGATTTTGCTAAATTGGTCTTCATGAAAATTGAAGATTTTCTTGTTAGCTTTCTATCGCCACTAAGTATGACATTTTTCAATTTTGAGGTTGAAAGTTAGGACTTGTGAACTTTCACATGGTATTTCAAAGTATTAATGTGCTTTGTGTGTGAAATGTCTCTAAGTATAGGTTTTGTAGTTACTGTACTTTAGGGCTAATTCTGGATTGTTATGGTTAAAGTTGGCTCAAGTGATCTTATGGAAAGTTATAGAGGAATGTCTTAGCGTTGTAATAAGGTATACTATGCTAATTTTGGATGTAGGGATTGTAAGTTGTGAATTTTTAAAAGTGTTGTTATAGTTTAGGGTGAAATTATGATGGCAGAAATTTTGGTTGAGAAATTGACCTGTTTAGAGGTTGAATTCGCTTCCAAGTTATTCATGAAAGTTGTAACTCTTCTTGATAGCTTTCTATCGTCATGAAATGTGCTATTTTCCGACATTGGAGTTGGTAGTTATAAGTGCTTGAACTTTGCTTATGGTTTAGGTGATGTTTAATAATATGAAAATAGGGTAGCAACAATCATGTAGGAAATTGACCTCGTTAGAAGTAGAATTTGCTTATAAGTGCTTCATGAGAATTGTAGAATGTGTTCTGAGCTTTCCATTGATATAAAGTATGGAATTTTTGGCTAATGAAATAGGAAGTTATGATTTTTAGAAGATGTGTTTTTGTTTAGGATGACATTTGCAGGACAGATATTTTGAAGTGCACTTGACTCCTTTAAAGTTGAAATTTGTCTATGAGTCCTTCATGAAACTTGTAGAAATTTCTGTGATATTTCTAATTATACCAAATTTGTCAAATTTTGACACTTGTATGAAAAGTTATGCATTGTGGTAGAAGAGAGGAAAATAGGTGCAAATGTTATTTTCTTTTCATTTTATTTTTGTTCTAATATGATCATTTTGCCATTCTTTTGTGTATAATTTTTTCATCCGACTTCTAATTGACTTGATTTTTGAGGCGTCGGATTCGTGAAATATTTAATTTCATTTCTATATGAAATTGTGAATTTTTGGAGATGATATTGACATTGATTGATTAAGTCAAAGTGAGAGGACCAAGCGATTATTTTCTGGTCCGTGTTTTAGTAATAATTGGACCTATAGAGATCCGAATTGAGTGATTTTAATGTCTATGGATTCCTAATGTATAGAGGAATTTTTCTATCAAAGAGAGGTTGCCTAGGTTATCCTATGCGGACTAATTTATCGATCGAGAGTAGTAGACCTGAAAGTATAGTTTTAGAAAAAATTGCAATAAACATAAATTGCGAGTTTAAGGATTTTAGTGCGGCTAAACCCTAGGCATACCTGAGTTGTGATAACGAAATAGTTTTTGAGATAAATTTATAGATTGATACCGGGATAGTCATTAACACGCATCATACATATATGTGCATCAATGATTATAATTGTGTAAAATTATTAATGTGTGTGCAACGTATTAAATAAATGGGTTGTGCAGGCTAAGAGTTCGCAGTCAGGCGTTTCTAGAATTTAGAAGCAAATGCTAATCTGGAGCGTACTGTGAGTAGACCAAGATGGTCTCATTTCATCTTTTTTCTATTTTGTTTCATTTTGTATAAATTGATTGCTGAATGCGGTGAATAATAGTGGTTTTGAGGTTTGCTGTGATTGTGAATTCCGGACAGAAGGTCCGATGATTGTGTACTGCAGAGTTGGTTATAGAAGTGCTACTTGTATGTGAATTTTGTGACTTATGTGCCTATGATGTGACTAATTGGGACACATGTGATTAATTGTGATACATAAATGTTGATTGTGTCATTCATAGGTTGATTGATTGTGACATATGCATACGTGTATAATAATGTGATTAATTGTGGCATATGCATTTCATTCATGAATGCTTAACCAGATAATGACAGTTGTGACCGGAGCAGCCACCGAGAGATAAAAGCTCAACAATTGTATTCGAGCCTCAAGCCCCACAGTGATTTAGAGCCTCAGGCTCAACGATTAATGTGCCCATATTGGGACAGTTTAGGCGCTCGATCACAACATCGAAATAAATTGAAAAGTGTCAGATGGGCATTTCATATTCATTTGCTTACATATATTTAATTGAGTGAAGGGCAACATGCCTTATGCTTATGTGAAATAAACGTGTTCTGATGCCGGACTACGGTCCGATGACATGTGAAAGGGAGTATATGTGACTGATGCTTTGCATATACATAATAGAAATAAGTAAGTGTATTGAATATGAATATTGTGAATGAACACTGTGTTGTGTGACTGGGTGGGTCATCGATGATGGTCACTCACTGAGTTCGCAAAACTCACCCAAAATTTGCAATTATTTTTCAGGACCCAGAAGAATACCCGATTAGGCAACGGGCGTATAGCAACCGCCTGTGAGTGAGAGAAAGAGGTCGGGATCAGTTCGTGTCTGCATTAGTGTCTGATAAATTCTGTATAAAATTGTATTTTATGAATTTTTGTACAAATGATTAGGTCAATTTGTAAAGTCAACGAACTGAATTAATTTGTATTTATGAAAAGGCCCCCGTGGTCATTGTACTTACTGGTGATTGTGTATGTTAATTGATTTCTGCATAGTGTATGGTTGTGTTTTTTAAAAAAATTTATACTGAGTTTTGACTAAGTGATGTAGCACGCCACCCTCGTAGGGCACAGACTCGGATATCACCATCGATGTCAGATTCGGGTCATGTAGGAGTAGGGTGTTACAATTATCAGACCACTAGATAGCCATATCAAGAAGTACCTTACAAAAATACAAAAAATTCCCAACAGTAGGTATTTCATTCGAGATTATTCAAGATTTACTTCAACCCTTTTCCAGGTAGTTACACATTAGGAACACATTGTTTACCTTTTTGCAAAAAATTATCCCAGTGGAGTAGGGATAGTTCAGTACTAGTCACTACCATTTATCTTGGAATCACTAATCTGTCCTTGCAACTCTGAATATACCCATTAGGGTTTGAGTTGCCTATTGTTGGCTGCGCTAAGAGCGAATTGTAGTAACACCATGCTCTTCAATACTTGGGAAAGAAGCTATATTACAAGTAACGAAACAAACAGATAATATAAAGTTGGTCTCGTTTGGTAACCAATAATGAAGGAATCAGGAATGAAAATGAAAAGTGATAATCGAAATAAGAATGTAATTATTGATTATGTGTGTTTAGTCTATAAGTACTAGAAATGACATTATAGAAGTTAATAGTTATACTAGTGTTTAGTATCAAATATTAAGAATAGGAATGACAATTTTTTCCTTATTTTTGATTATTAAGTGATTGATTTTGTAAATAATTAATTAAAATATTTTTAATTATTATTATTATTATTTATTAATATAAAAGTTTGTTAAATAAATAAATAATTAAAATTATTTTATAATTCAATAAATTATTAATTTTTAAATTATTTTGTATGATTTTTCATATAAGAATAAAATTTAAAAAAAATAGAATGAACTTAGTTTATCATATAAAATCATTGAATTAAAATAAAATAATTATTTAACAAATTAAATAAAGTACTGTACAAGTTGATAATAATATCCGAATAAGAATCTATCAAAATAATATATTGTTTAAAAAATAATCTTAAATTTTTAAATAGAGAGTTTTACTTGAGGTGAGAAGAAAAAAAAAGAATTTATGTTTATCCATAGTTGTTTATTTTTTATTCCTGATATCTAATTCTAAGTTACAACTGCATTTACTTTGGGGGAAAAAATTAAGATTTGTCAATCCATTTCAGATTTGTCAATCTTTATCTTATCTATTACTAACAACTAAACAAATAAAAATTGAGGAATGTAATTAAGTTATATACCCATGCTGACCTCTTCATTCCTAGTTACCAAATGAACCCTAAAGCAAATTATGAAAGAATTTGTTGCAACCAATATAGTAAAATGAGTATTAAACTGAATTTAGAATATCTTAAACTGTATTTATATTAGAAATATAGATTTAAATCACTAGAAAATATTTCATTTAAACATCTTGTATGATATTGCTAAGGTTATATTTGGTAACTAGGAATAAAGACATGAGAATAGGTGTGTAACTTACATTTCTTAATTTTTTTTTCTTGTTTGGTTATTAGTAATGGATAAAACAAGGATAGGTAAATTTGGAATGAATTTTAAACAATTCTAATTTTCTTTTTCGAACATAAGTGTGGGTGTAACATGGGATCAGGTAATCAACAATAACAAATAAATAATCATGTACAAACATAACTTTTTTCTTTTCTTTTTCTTCATGTTTCGTGTTAATTTAAACTTTTTATTTGAGAATTTGAAATTATTTAAACAATGCATCATTTTCTTCTCTTTTTTTACATTTTGTTTTAACTGAAACTTTTTATTTGAAAATTTAAGAATAATTTATTTATAAAATCAATCACGTAATAATCAAACATGAGTAGAAAAAAAGTACTTTAATTATTATTAATATTTGATACCAAATACATGATTATTAACTTTTATAATTGGCATATTTAATATTTACATACCAAATATGCCAATTCCAATATTAATAATTGGCATCTCTCACGTCTCTTTTTTTAAGGCTATATTTAGGTGGAGTTTAAATAAAATAAAACATTATTTATTATTTAAGCAAAGAGTTTATAATAAAATAAAATAGAATAAGATAAAAAAGAAAAGTTTTATATTATATATCTCATTCTATCTTAAATAATAAAAATAAGTTGCCTCCAATTTGAAGAATTTAAGATGAAATATAAAATAATAAATATATATTACTTAATATATTCTTTTTATAATATCAATTATACACTCAAATTTATTAACACATATTTTGTTATATATTTCCTTTTTATAATATCAATTACACTCTCAAACCTATTAATATATATTTTGTTTTATACATACATTACATTTTATTATGTCTATCTTCTAAATAATATTTTACTATATTATATTATAAATCATTTCATCTCTTTTTATCAATAATTTTTTTAATTTTACATTCATTTATATATATTCTATTATAAATCATTTGATTATGTTCTATTTTATTAAAAAATTTACGTCTAATGGTAATATTTTGGACTTTTTGGCCCTGTGATTTTGGTATTTCTCTTTCCTTGTTGC
Organism: Erythroxylum havanense; assembly: GCA_024752395.1. Classification (NCBI taxonomy): domain Eukaryota; kingdom Viridiplantae; phylum Streptophyta; class Magnoliopsida; order Malpighiales; family Erythroxylaceae; genus Erythroxylum; species Erythroxylum havanense. The sequence continues at coordinate 25,638,310 of JANTNU010000008.1, forward strand.
AGCTTTGTTTTGTTTTATCATTCGATGGTTAAAACTCACTATCACGAATTTATACTTCTTGTGCTTGCCTTCATGTTAAGCTTTGTTCTTCTCCATTTTAGCCACTCGTGTCACTTTACATATAGACTATCAGCACTTCAACTTTTGTTTTATCAAAACAACCCCTTGTTCTATATATATACAGTTCGTTCCCACTTTACATACACGTTATTCTTCATGTTAAATAACAATATCTTTCAAACTTGAAATGTTGAGAAGTAACCAATTTTATCTTTGAACAATTTAGAAATAGCGTTAACCTAGAAAACACTTTATTATTAAACTGAATTCGAAAATTAAGCTCCCATTAAGGAATACATTTTCTTTATTGATCACCCCCTCCTACATTCGATAACATTTTTTTGGGTCAGCAAAATTTTTACTCATTGTTATTGTTATTATCATTCTTTCAAGATGTACAATTTTTAGAAAAATAAAACATATATATATATATATATATATGGTCGGGTCGGCCGTGTTGGGTCCGGATTCAGTCAAAACGACCTGTGGGCAGATCGGTCCATTCTTCAAAGATCAATCTCCTACCTAATGGCTATATCAAGCCCAAGCTCAATCCAAGCTCTCCTCAGCCCGTCCGCATGAGAGAGATCTCCATACACACGTAAAGACCTAAACTTAGCTACTGCTCCATATATAAGGTATAATTCCACCGTAAAAGAGGTACGCATAATCATAACCCTAATTTTTCCTGCTTACAGCAATCCCATCTTCACCAAAAGACTGAC
>JANTNU010000008.1:25689603-25715324 GCA_024752395.1 Erythroxylum havanense
ATGGAAGTGTTAATTATTGTTTAAACTTTCTTATCCCATCTCTTTCATCTTCTCTTCTTTTCTTCAAAAATCCAACAAGTTTAACCTTTAGGTATGGAACAGAAGTGAAAAGTAGATAACTTAAGGAGTCGCTTGCAGTTTCTTCGGATATGGGATTCTTTTCTCTCTTCTTTGTCTGTAAATGACTGAATTGTGTACTGGGTATTCATTCCTTTCAAACATGAGTCTGATAGCACTTCGTAGAATTGGACACCGAACCAATCAAATCCTCCCTAAATCAAGCTTCGTAAGATTGTCTATTATATAATTCCTGCTTATCATGCACCATAACCTCACATCCGAATTTTGTACGGGGACAATTCGGTGGTTCCTGTTCTCATCTTGCCAGGTAATCATGAGAGGCTGTTGCTGCGCTGATCACGTGTACATGGAATGACTATTCATGAAGAGAACTTCTCCGTCCAAATCGATGGCCAATTCTCGAAGCCATTTACTTGTTTGAAAAAGAGTAATCAAAAGCACCTAACGTAAACACATCAATAGTAGTAATTTGACCAACTTTGTTAACTAATGATTACCAAAATTGAAGAGGTGATAGACCGATATAAAAGATTTGAATATTTAAGTGAACAATTCAGTTTCTGCTTCAATTTTCATGCTGACCATCTTAACATCACATTTTAAACACATCCTATCGAATTTAGTTAGCAGCCATTACACTTAAAAAGATATAATTGCAAAGTTGAACTTTTTTCTTTCCATCATACAAGTCAAATTCTTAATTAGATTGTTCCAAGAGTCCATTCTGGCAAATACAGTATATGAAATAAAATGTTTAAAAGAAAGAGACATATTCAACGTGAAGAGCATTTATGGGACGACGTATTCTTGTGTCAGCATAACACCAGCTTCTAACAACTTGTCTCCAAATCGCTTGTTTTTGCCTTATATATGTACTTGTCAAAGTGGTCCAGGTTGGTGGGAAGCAATTCATTTTTATGGATTAATTGTTGCGACTAAATCTGACCCTGGATCGTTGACTAATCCAAATACAAGTATATTTTTATTGATTAGTAGTCTGTCGTTTACGTGTACGTTTAAGCATGGAGAATTCACCAGTTACGTATATATAGATTATAATTTCTTCATCTTCTTTTTTCGAGTGTCAATCTATGGCTATAAGAATATGAAATTTTCTTGTTATCAATATCTTTTATGATTTATGTTATGATTTTATTTTAGTTATAAAATTGTGATTAAATTATTGTTATTTCAATGACTTCATTGAAATATTAAGTTCATGAAATTGTTAGGATGGTGTAAACAATGATTGAGGTACGTTTTGCAGGTAACGTGTAGTATTCACCACTTAGGAAATTCTTTAGGTTAATTTTTTGTTCAATTTGTATTATGATTTTCTTAATAATCCAACGATTGACTTTTTGCATACTCTAATTCCTTGATTTAAAAAACAATTGGAAAAAACCTACATAAGAGTTCTAGTAAATTGAGGATTTAACTGACTTGATATAATTGGGATTTTATGTTTCATATCAAATGCATGTGAACTGCTTGATTGATCACATGTAGTCAGTAGGTGTTACGTGTCTTATGCCGTGTCAAATAGACACCATTAATTATTTGGGTATTATGTGTGATTACATTTATGGTGTTACTCCTTTGTGTGTATGATGCTATGAACTTATGCTGATTGATATGATAGATGTGTCATATTGTATAATACATGTGATGAACTATGGATAGTCGGGTACTTAGGGCGAATGGTAACTAGTAGTGATCAAAGCTCATGTTTGGCACAAAATAAGGTAGAATTCAATCCGTTACTAGAGCAAATCTTTCGACCTATCCTAGGAAGAAACTAATAAATGGTGAAAGCTCATGTCTGGCGCCTACTTGAGCCAGATATATGGCATCATATGGCTTTATAGTATCCATGTAGTTATATTTATTATGAATTACTATGTTGTATATACTTTACTACAATTCTTTTACTACAACAAAATAAACATTTAGCTGCATTTTTTTTGTGACGTTCCAAAAGTTCTCTAAAAGTGACCATATTGTGACAATTTTAAAAATCGTCATTAAAACTAAGCTTTTAGTGACTAATTATAAAAGTGTCACAAAATGATCAACATTTGATGAAAAATGACAAAAATTATACCCAAACGGTGAACATTTAGTGACAATTCCTGAAAATCGTCACAAAATGGTCCACATTAAGTGACGATTTTATACATTTGTTGTTAAATGAACTTTTGGTGATGCTTTTTAGTGTCACTATAATTGGGTAAACATTGGTGACTAATTTCCGAAATCATCACCAAAGGGTTCACAATTGGTGACGATTTTCAGAAATCGCCACCAAAGGTTCGTGGACATTTAGCTACATATTTTTTGCTAGATTTTTCACATTGTCACTAAAAGTAACCATTTAGTGACAATATTTGAAAGCGTCAACAAAAGATCAACATTTGGTCATGACGAATCAGTGGCGATTCCTAAAATTGTCATGAAATGGTCCACATTTAGTGACAATTTCTGAAAATCGTCACCAAACGGTCCACATTCAGCGACGATTTTTGAAAATCATCACCAAATATTCCACAGTAATTTGCAACTTATTTGGTGACCATTTGCCAAAATCATCGCCAAAGGGTTCACATTTTTTGAAATTATTAAACTAAAATTTTTATAATATATCATAGTTCAGATATGTTTTGAATGTTTACAACGTTCTTAACATTAAAAAAAATATCCAATAAAACATATCTTAATAACATTCAAAACAAACCTTCAATAAAACATATCTTAACTATAATAGATTAGAAAACAAACACAACATAATTTTAAATGTTAAACAGTAATATTAATTAATCATTAATAATTAGTAAAAGTAAAAAAATTAGTTATACAATTTTTAATAATTGTATCAACATAATAATATGATATATGGAGTACTATAAAATTTGAATTAGAAGGTTAATAATTCTTACAGTCATAGAATAAGAACAATAACAGTCCACACTCAATAATACACAACTTGACCCCTAACTAATAGAGAGATTGTTTGACAAATTCTTATAGATACAACAATAAGTAAACTTTAAAGTTGAGTCCAGTTGATTGCATCGATAAATGATAATGATCTAATTATTTTGTTGGATTCTAAATGATATGAGAGTTGGTAAAGGTAAATGAGCCCCAGATGTTTGGATTCTTGAGAAGGGTCCTTGCACATTCGTAGCACTAATTGGAACAGTGATAGTTCTTCCCTCAAATGTAGGATTGTAATAGTGTTTCTACTATAGCTAAACTTGTAGAGGATACAGTGAATAAGTCGCCATATTTACTATGGAAGATAGACTCTCTAGATGAACTTGCAATAGGAAACAATTACCTAAAACACAATCAGTATAGATCTTAGATATTGTCATATTAGTAAATCGTTAAATGAACCAAAATTGGAGTGACATGCATACGTGAATATCTAGATAAATTATCCAAAACAATCAATTTACTTAATCCTTTACAGACCATTGTGACATCGCTTCCACCTCCATGGGCATACATGTCATCGTCGAGATTCAAGGAAGCTTAAAATAACATGCAGTAGATACCATCTACTCATTTGAATGCCCTTTGAAATAGCACATCATCTAGTTCAATAGAGACAATTCTATTAACAACTTTCCTACTAATGATTGATCTATCTAACACAAAGGTATTTCTATCCCTATATTTTATCCATTAGAGTCTTGATCTCTGTTTCATGAGAGAATAATCAAACCATAAAGCTTTGAAGTAGTTATGGATATCTACTTTCTCCATTTCCAACAAATGAGTAGAACTAGGATTGTTATAGATTTATTATTGAATGTTATCCAGATTGCCTTTTACAGTGCTCAATAATGATGCGTATTTCCTATTTTGTTCCTAAATAATGTCTTCATTTCTATCTTATTAAAATTCAATTTCATGAAGAGGATATAATGGTTAGTCATTCTAAATCTTGCCCTTAAAGCTCTTTATAAAGCATCATCAAAATCTACCATCTTAAATAAAAAATTATTATATCAGAAAGGTCTCTTTGGAGAAATATCACATGTTTGTGTAACATTGGGTAAGTAATCTAAAAGATTGCTAGTATAAGATAGGTAGAATAATAATTGGGGTACCTCACCATCTATTGAATATTAGTTATGATTCTATCAAGCTTTTTGCAAATGAAGTTCACCTCATACTTGTAACATCCCGTTACTCATGTTAAGGCTAAAATTATAAATGTGAGAGATTACGGAGGAAATAGGAATGCATTTTCATATTCATGCATATTATGTCATGCACATGCATATGAATGGTGAAGTTATGACACATGAAAATGATTGTACATGTATTCATGAATAATTTCAGGTGTAATTTGATTGAGTTGCGATTTTTAGGTGCTTTGATAATTTTGAATTTATCTATATTTAAAAATCTATTGGTTAGTAAGAATATTGTATTTTTTAATTTTGGTGAAATTAGGCATAAATTTTGGAAAAATTGTAAAAAATAGGAAAAAACATCAAATGAAGATTTGGAGATAGTTGGATTGCAAAGATGAGAGTTTAGGGGAGTTAGTTTTAAAAAGAATTAAGTTAGAGCTTAGATGTGAAGGAAGTGACAAATGTCACTTAGGCTTGGTACTTTTGCTAGAAGTAGGCTACTGATCTCTGAAAATTGAAAGGTTAAGTTATATGTCTAAGTTCATTCTTCATTGGGATCATCTTCAAGTTTTCTTTCCATACATAGAGTCTTCCATCGAACCTCTTTCTAATAGATTCCTCTGCTTCTCCTTCTTACACCAAACCCACTTTGTTACTTGTGTCTTCTACCCTAAAAAATCCAGAAGCTAGTCATTGTCCTCAGTGAAATATGCAAATTGCATAGAGTGTAGGGCTTGAAGATTTTGGAGTTTTCAAAAGGTAAGTAGTGAATAAATCCTTTAGAGTTGGGGATTTATGAAAGAAAGTTGATGAATTACTATCATCTACATGGAAATGACATTTAAGTGTATGTTCATAAATACTGTATGGTTGGATATAGTGTTAATTTTAGTTTTGGAAAGATTATTAGTGTTTAGGTGATGAAAAAAGTGATGTTGGAGTTGAGATAGAAATAACTTGATCTGAAATTTCAGTAAAACTTCTGTACCAATCTAGATAGATTCGTCAAAATGGTCTTTATGAAAGTTATAAATCTTCCTTTTATCTTTCCAATAATATATAGTATGAAAACTTGGACATCTGAGCTGAAAGTCAGGGTCCTTGTAAGGGAAGATGTTCAAAAGCAAAGTTGTTTCTTCTGTCTTTTATTTCTTTTGTGTTATTGTTCATGAACTTCTTCCGTGTTACTGTTCATGATTCTGTGTTACTATTCATGAATTTCTTCTATGTTACTATTCATGAACTTCTTTTGTGTTACTATTCATGAACTTATTCTATGTTACTGTTCATGAACTTCTTCTGTGTTATTGTTCATGAACTTCTTCTGAGTTTCATTTCTTCTGATTTTTCTTCCTTCTGTGTTTTGTTCCTTTTGAGTTTTAATTCTTTTGTATTTTGTTGACACGTCTTCTTCTGTGTTTTGCTAACGTGTCTTCTTCTTTTTTTTGCTGACGTGTCTTCTTCTGTGTTTTGCTGGCACGTCTTCTTCTGTGTTTTGTTGACGTGTCTTCTTCTGTGTTTTACTTCTTTGTGTTTTACTTTGTCTATATTTTGCTTCTTTTGAGTTTCGCTGCTTCTGTTTTTTTTCGTCTAGCCATAACTTCTTCTCTAGATACCCTAATGAATTGATTCTTGAAGCATGAGACTCGTAAGACATTACCCTACATCTCCACCCAATAATCACAGCCATCTGAAATGAATTAAGTAAGATTGAGTGAGAGACGTGGAGCAGATATAGTGAGTGTGCTCTTAAAATTTTATGAACTAAGGTTATTCTACTGAACATATTTCATTCTTTTTATGTTTTGATTATATCTGGATCTATAGTATTCCAAATAAGATGATTTTTTATTTGGATTATTTTAGAGATATAGGTCTACAAATTGTTTGAAAAAAATACAAATTTATGATTTAGCCTCTAAGATGTTTAATCTCTAAATGGAAGCTGGACATAGTACATTGTTATTGAACGCGAATAGTAGACCCAAAAATGTGACTTGGATAAATCAGAAGTGAGTCAATGAGAAAGGATTAGAGATTTTAATATTTTAGTGAGGCATAAACCTAAGTATGAATATTACTTAGATGAGTTTTGGATATAAGACTAATAATGTAATAAGAATAAGGGAAAGATACCCGAGATTGTCATGAGCATGCATGGTACATATTTTAAATACACACTTGTGCATAAGGGAATGCTTAAAATTGTGTAATTATTAATGTGTGTGCATCGGGTGTTTGGCATATTGATGTGCAGGATAAACGCCTGCATTCAAATGTTTCCAGATCTTGAAGCTAGAGCTAATCTGGAGCGTACTGTGGGTAGACCGAGATGATCTCACTTCATTATTTATTATATTTGAATTGTATGAATTGACTACTGAATGATGTTATGAATGTAAATGATTGTGTTGGCTTTCGGACAGAAGATTCGATGAATGTGATGCATGAATGAATTATTGAAGTGTTCCTTGTATGTGAATTGGATGAAATATGTGATACATGACTTGGTTGTTAAATGTTGGACTTGGTTCAGAAGGAAAGTGGGATCATGCATATAAGTGAAAGTGTTTTCTCAACTCAATGTTGAATGTCGGACTATGGTCCAATGACAAGTGAATGTGAGTGATTGTAAATATGCTAAGGTAAGTGACATGAAACATAATGACTGTTGTGATCAAAGTAGCCATCGAACAAAGCTTAAAACTCAGCGTGAAAAAGAGTCTCAAACTTAAAAGTGATTAAGAGCCTCAGGCTCAATGTTTAATGAGCCCTATATGGAGCAGTTGTTAATGAGTCCTATATGGGACAGTTAGGCACTCGATCACAACAAAGTAAAAAATGGAAAGTAGGTCTTATGTGCACTAAATATACATAATATGAATGATGTAATTGTATTGGATATGAAATATTGTGAATTGTATGTTATGTGAATGAGTGCGCTATCGATGATGGTCACTCATTGAGTTCGTAAAACTCACCCAAAATTTGCAAATATTTTTTAGGATTAGAAGAATATCCCATTAGGCTAACGGGAGTATCTCCATAATATTTAAATGAAGAATAGAGATCGAGATCAGTCCGCATCTGCATTGCATTTCTTTATTTTTATATTGAATTATATTTTTTGCAACTTTTTGTATAAATTTGTTTTCCGAAATGATTAAATTGTTTTATATTTTTGAAAGGGCCCAAATGGCTATTGAAATATTAATGATTGTATTGATACAATTGAATAAGTTTATGAGTAGAATGTGCCATTTCGATTATTGATTTTTGTATGCACGAGTGTAAATTTTACAAAAAAAATTTATACCAAGTTTTGACTAATTGAGTGTTCTAGCACGTCACCCTTATGAGGCACGGACTCGGATATCACCCACGATGTCGAGTTTGAGTCCTTGCGAGAGTGGGGTGCTACAATACTACCTATTTCTCTATATGAAATAATTAACCCTAGCTAGAATATCAACTAGGTGAGCTTCTTCAACACATTTCCTTAAATTTAGAAAAGTAAATACCATAGATCTTGAGCCTTCTTCTTTGTCTAACTTCAATATTGAGTTAAAATCCCCTCTAATGATACAGGGAATATTTATGGAGGTTGTAAGGTGCTTGATTTGGTTCCAAAGAAAACTTCTGAAGTAAGGTGTATTAAATGCATATACAAAGGAAGTGTAGATGGAATGATTTGAGCTCTTATTTAAAATTTCTAGATTAAGCAATTGTTGAAAAAAACCATTGAGGAATCATAGAATATAAATATTCTTTCATTTGAATGAAGACCATGGTTAGTAATCTCTTTCTAGATAGTTGTAAAATATTTGAGCAAGCTTTCATTCCTCTTTCAAATTCTTATCTCCAAAAAACTAGCCACTTGAACTCTTTTTTATGTATAACCAAATCTCTAATAAGTAACTTTTTAGTTGAGGTATTAGCATCCCTAACATTCTATGAGAGAATTTTTTTTTGACTTTGTAACTTGTTTAGAGTCCTCTTTTTTTTTTCTACTAGACTTCCTCCTATTAAGGATTTCAAAGTCTTGATTTGCATTCCCAGATTGATTATAGGATTGATATGTGTTTAATTGTTAATATTTTTAATCATTTACGCTTAGCAATTATTGACATAAAAATGCTTAAGATACTCACTTTAATTCATATATCATTTTAGGTACAACTCGGAAGCAAAGAAATTAAAGTGAGTTGAAAGTGTGACATATGGATCATTTTTTGAAGATTAATATCTACTTGCTTTCATGGAGGAAGAAGAGAAAAAAATAATGAGACAAGAAATATAGAACAATTATGGAAGAAGAAGGTAACATGATTTTGCATGCATTGGGCTTAAAATGTGAGAGGAGACGGATAGCAAATTAAATTGGGAATGTAGGAGGAAGCAAGGAAAATGAGGAGAGTATAAATTATCACGCAACAAGGGAACGACGACATATCAGGAAGGCTTGAATCAGCTGGAAGGAACGCAGAGACACGCAACAAATACGGAACAGATGCAAAAAGAAAACGCTGGAGAGGCGTAGCAGCTAGGCTTTGTGTGCGTCAATGCATGCGTTTTGATTAAAACGCACAAGAGCAGATGGAAAGTGTTAAACGCAGGCTGAACACACAAGGGAAGGCGTCGTTTTGAAGGCAATATGCAACAAGCAAAGGCGACAGCAGAAGCATAAGGACTTAAGGGTTTTAAGTGATGTAGACCCTTAATTGTCACATCACTACATAGTAGACAAAAGCAATAAAACAGGAAGCGGCTGCGGAGATTAGAGAAGCTTCAGGCGCTGGCGCAAGCGTGGAAGGCTACGGCTTGGCTGAGCTGTGGGCGTGAAGTGTTGGCTTGGCTTGCGGCTGGAGAAGTTGTGGAGTAGGGCGCAGGCGACAGTGAGAGGAGAAGCTCCAGCATAGTGCGATGGACAGACGATAAACCTCAAGGTTTATTCGTCAAATCGATGAACACGGAAAGCTTGGGGCTGCAATAGTGAAGTAAAACAAGGGATTTTTAGGTAGGCATTAAGATGGGGGCTGAAGCATTTTTCCAGAAAAGATTTATGAAGTGTAGACGTTCCGACCTCGGTTCGTAGGTGACGTCGACGCTGACGACCTGGGTTAAGTATTTTTTAATTATTTCATTGTTTCTTTCTCTTATTAGGATTTGATTATGTTATCCTATTTTAATTGATTTGGGTTTTGTGTATGGATAATCGAATTTTCGTTATTGTTCGATTATTTGTGTATAAACCCGTCGGGTATTATGAATTGATGATTTTAATGCGTTCATTGAATTGTTAATTTCAAACCCATTGCTAGAATTTCAATATAATTCGTAATTGTTATGTTGAAATTCATGTGTAGCGACTAATGATTCGTAATCATTAGGGATAACATGACCTAGGTTAAATGACACATTGTATGTGGTTGTTGCCTTGATTAATCGTTTTTCCTAATTCGTAATGCTACTGCTTAATTAAATCTAGAGATCGTATCCTAGGTTATTAGGTGATTAGGTTTAATCAACGATCGTATCTTGATTAAACAAAATCTAAGAGAAAACTCGGGTTAATTTTTAACCTACGATTAATTGTTTCTAGGAGAGGTTAAAGAACAACAAATTAATAAAATATGCTTAATTAGGGTGTAGGCCGAGATTGAACCAAAGAACCGGGTCCCTACCGATTTCCCCAATTTTATCATTGTTTTGCATGTTTTCTTTAATTTGTTTTTATTAGTTAGTTTTATTTTATTTTCTTGTTTAAAAATCCAAAACCCCCCTTTTTTCTAAACATCAACTAATTTCATTTCATAAACTTTTCACAAACTTTCTGTGGGATCGACCTAGGCTCGTCACTGCTATAATAGTAGTCTAGTTAATTAATTTTGACTTTTGTTACGATGAGCGGTCAAGGATTGACACTTAATTTGGTTTATATTTTGCTTTTAATCCTTGTTTTGGCTCTATAATAAAGACAAAAAGAAATTAGAACAATTAAAGTAAAGTTTGGGCAAATTTGTCATAATATTAGAAGAATAATTTCAAATACAAATCCCTAAAATTGATTTATATAAAATCCATATTTATGGTTAAGTAATATAGGACTAACAAAGATCTATGTTGATGGTGAATTTGTAATGTTTAGGGGTTTTCTTCATAACAAAAGTGAGAGAGCAACACGGGTCCAAAATAAATCTACGCTAGACCTATATTGGAGGTGATGCTTTAAATTTATAGTGCTTTTTAGAATATAAAAGATAAACAGACATGATAATATTGTTCAAAAGAGAAAATAAAGCATTTTGATAAATGAAACGAATAAGTTTCAAGCGAAAGAAAGGGATTTACATTAGGTTTTAAATGAAAAATTCAATATTTCAGTTTCTATATGAATGGATTCTTTTATTTTGTTCTATTTCTTTATTTTTTGGTTTTATTTTTATTAATATGAACTAAATTAAGGTACATCTGGATGGATTAAACCCTGCAATTATTTTTTTGGATTTATTCTTTGGATTAAGGAAAGGCTTAAATTTCGTGAAATTTAATCATGATTACTTCTTATGTTCGAATTGAAATTTTTTAGTATTTTGATTCTATTTTATAATTTACATAAAGAAATTGAGAAATCATATATATGAATAGATTAGGGAATAAATAATAACAATTGTGTGGAATCTTATATATATTTATATAATTCCTATTGGTTAGAGTCAAATCTAATAAATTCTCCTGCCGTGATTTTGCCCCCAAATCCCCCTTCTCCTCTTCCTTTTAGCGACCAGAATATTAACCCTAACCACCAACCTTCTTCGATTTCATCCTCTCCTCTTCATCTTCAAGCCTCACCCGAACCTTGAACCCATGCCCCTACTCTACCTCCCGAAACCGATATGAAACCCGCCCTTAGTGCCACTGTTCACCTTAAGGAGCCACCACTAGGTCAACCTAGAACTTGGAAAGTAGTTGTCTCTGAGGGACTCGATGCTCCATCCCAGGCCACCTTCTTGTCATGCTACCCTCCGAAAGTGAAGGAAAACCACATAGTTGTGACTCCTCCCCCTGAATTGGCAAAGCATGGAGCGGCCAAATACAAAACATCCATCATTGGTTTTTTCCTGGGTAAGCTCCCAGCATTTCCAGTAGTACAATGGGCATTATCTAGATCCTGGGCTTCTTGTGGACTTAGGGAAATTTTATTCACCAACTCCAACAACTTCCTCTTCCAATTTGACTATGCGAAAGGAATGAAAGAGGTTCTAGAGAAAGGATCGTGGCATATCCAAGGTAAACCTCTATTTCTCAAGAAATGGTGTTTGAATGGTGATGTGTAGGAACTTGTTAGGACAACACCTATATGGACCCGATTTTATAATGTCCCTTTTGAATACTGAACTATTGAGGGAATAGAGAGAATAGCTAGTGCAGTAGGTATTCCATTGCTCATGGATACTCTTATAGCAAAGATGACAAGATTTATGTATGCTCGGGTGTGTATGGATTTAGATTTACAAAAGACTTGGCCCAATTCCTTTCTATTGGCAACTTATAATGAAGATGGTGAGCAATCATATAAGGACATCCCCATCGACTATGAATGGAAACCAGACCCCCAAGTCCCCAAACAGCAATGGCCACCAACTGGGAGGACATTTTCGATAGGATTGTAGCAAGAATTGGTGACAGCGAACACTACTCCTCCTACTAATCCTCAGACACACCAACAGCAGTCCATTACCTTAGCTCCACCAGAGGAATCGTGCACATTAAGTTTAGAGCCCCAACCAACATTGAATTCTTCTCTGGCCATACCTCAGGTAGACCAAGTTATTTAGGAGAGTAGTCAAGGTGTTCAGGTAGCTAACATTACAACCTCAGATAGAGAGGAAGGCCATCAGGAAGCAACTTTTTAGGGGGCTTTTGAGGATCAAACACTGTCAAACAAACACCAAGTAATTCTCCCCCCTCTCCTAGTTCTAACTTGGTTCCCAATAGTTCAGGGATTAAGGGAGGGGCAAAAGGGGATTTAACTAGGACCAATAGGAAAACTAGAAGGAAACGTAAGTAGCAGTCTATTCAAGTTTTGTCTTAATGATTTTGTTTTTTGAAATGTTAGAGGACTTAATATTCCAAATAAACATTTAGCTATCAAGGCTTGTCTTAACAGTATCTTTATTGCTTTTGTGTGCGTGAATGAAACTCGAATAAGATCTCCTTTACTCCTGCATAATATTTGTTCCTTGATGTTCCCTCGATGCAATACTCTTCCAACTTAGATCATGCCTCTAATGCCAGAATAGTTCTAGCCTGGAATGTAGATTGCCTTCATGTTCTAGGTTCCACTCTATGGATCAATTAATCCATTTAGAGGTTACCCCCATTCATAGCTCTACCCCCTTCCTTAGCACTTGTGTGTATGGTTTCACAAATCTCAATCACAGGAAACAACTCTAGTCTGCCTTGAACCATATCTCTTCCTTTATTGGGAATCTACCTTGGCTTATAGCTGGTGAATTTAATGCTATTTTGAGCCCTCAGGAGGCTGAGCCCTTGAGCTTCACAGCTTTGCAAGGCATGAGAGATTTTAGGCAGTGTGTAGAAGTTTGTGTAGTTTTTGACCTTAATACCACTGTCCCTACCTTCATATGGACCAATAAATAGAGTGAAGACCTCTATGTAGCAAGAAAAATAGATAGAACGCTCATCAATTCTGAGTGGTCCTCTAAATTTCCCAACTCTTATTGTGTCACTCTTAATCCGAATATCTCTGATCACTCTCCTTTGGTGGTAAAGGACTTAGTCACTCAGTCAAAGAGACGCTCACCTTTTAGGTTCTCTAACTTTCTTGCCAACCACCCTAACTTCCTTCCAATCATTGATGAAGTTTGGTCTAGACAGATAAGAGGTACTCCTTTGTACAAGGTGGTGTCTAAGCTTAAGCTTATTAAGTTAGCCCTCAAATCCCTTAACTCTGGTCAAGTAGGAGATGTGAGTGTCTGTGTGGAGAGATATCAGGCCAATCTCAATTGTCTTCAAGAGCAACTGAAGCTAGATCCCCATTCACCTTCCCTGAAAACCAGCAAGTCAAAAGCCATCCAAGATCTTCTTAAAGAGTTTAGGGATCAAGAATCCTTTCTCAAGCAAGCTTCCTATATAAAGTGGCTTCAAGAAGGGGATAGGATTACTAAATTCTTTCACCATTCTCTCATTGCTCATAGGAGCAAAAACTCTAATCATTCCTTGCAATTGGCTAATGGTATAAGACTTGTAAGCTTCCGAGAGATTCAGGGTCAATTTTTGGAACATTTCCATAATTCAATTGGGAGCTCTAAATCTCTTCCTTCTTCTCAAGAGTTTGTGGCCTCCCTCTTTCCTCTTCCATTACCTGAAAGTCTCACAAACCCTTTAATATTTGAAGTCACTGAACATGAGATTAGTGAGGTTCTCCATTCCTTTAATCCGAATAAGGCCCTAAGCCCTGATGGTTTTAATAGGTACTTTTTTAGGCAATCTTGGTGAACAATAGGTACTGAAGTCAATGATGGCATTAAGAACTTCTTTGAGCATGGAAAAATTCTTAAGGAGCTTAACTCTACATTTATTTCTCTCATTCTTAAGAAAGCTCAACCATCCACTGTGCATGAATATAGACCTATATCTTGTTTCAATTTTTTTGTATAAGGTCATTACTAAAATTCTAGCCAATAGACTTCGACAGGTTCTCCCCCACATTGTTAGCCATAATCAAAGTGCTTTTGTTCAAAATCACCACATAGGTTATAATGTTTTGTTGGCACAGGAAATTCTTAGAAATTACCACCTTTCTAATAGTCATAAGCACTGTGCTTTCAAAATTGACCTCCATAAAGCCTATGACACAGTTCATTAGGAGTTCCTCATCAATGTTTTAAAATCTGTAAGGTTTCCTGGACAATTCATTTCTTGGATAACAGAATGTGTTTCGACCCCGTCTTACTTTATCCTCATTAATGGTACCCCTTCCAAGTTTTTTAAAGGTCAGTCTAGTCTACCACAAAGTGATCCATTATCCCCTTTCCTTTTCATCTTATGTATGGAAGTCCTCTCTAGAGGGTTAAAACAGGCTTTAGATCATAATCCCTCATACAAATATCATTGGAGGTGTAAATCTCTTAAGCTCAACCATCTTCTTTTTTTTTATGATCTAATGCTATTTTGTCATGTTGACTTGGAGTCTGTTCACTCTATGCTCGACTGTCTGAGCACCTTCTCCCAGTTGACTAGTTTGGAACTCAATCCCACAAAGAGACACTTTTTCTTATCCCCTGAATCACATACCCTGTCTCCTCAAATTGAACTAATGTCTAGCCTTAAGAGAGGTAGCCTCCCTATTAAATATTTGGGGGTTCCATTTATTGTAGGAAGATTGTCACATAGGGATTGTAGTCCCCTTTTGGAAAAAATTGAAGCTAGGATTAACGAGTTGACTAATAAAAACCTTTCTTATGCTCGTAGGCTGCAGTTGATCATTTCAATGCTTTCTACCTTTCAAATCTATTGGTCTTCCATGTTTATTCTACCGTCTTCCACCCTGGAGGAGATAGACACCAAACTTAGGAACTTTTTTTGGTCCGGGAAGGGATCCTCTCATTCTTATGTTAAGGTCAAATGGTCTGACATATCTAGGTCCAAAAAGGAAGGTGGCCTCGGGATTAAACATTTAGCTATGTGGAATACTGTGCTTCTTGGCAATAGGATTTGGATTTTGTTTCATGACCCTGAAGCTCTCTGGGTGAAGTTGGTACACTCTATAATCCTTAGGAGGGGACATTTTTTGAGTATCCAACCTAACAGCAATAGTTCCTGGAGTTGGAGGAAAATTTTGGTCGTGAGGGATAAATTAGGGAACCAATTCAGAATTAGGATAGGCAATAGAGCTTCTACTTCCCTTTCGCAGGATCCTTGGAACCCGAGAGGTATTCTACAACATTTCTCTACTTCTCGGGCTATTAATGGTTCTCACCTGAAAATGACAGCCACAATTTCAGAGGTGATCAGGAATAATAGGTGGAGCTGGCATGAGGTTATAGGTGATACGTTGTGCTTTTTGGAACCACTCGACTATCAATCAGTTAGCTCTTAACAAGATAGTTTGGAGTGGTTAACAGGGTCTGGGAACCGACATGCATACTCTAACTCTTTAGTTTATTCCTTTCCCCGCTTAACCAGGTTTGGTTCAAAAAGAATAAACCAAGATGTTTTTTCATCCTTTGGTTAGCTTTTTGTGGCAAATTGTCAACAAGGGATACATTACCTTATCTCCATACAACCAATCATTGCTCCTCATATCTCACAACCAATGAAACAGTAGATCACCCCTTCTTTGACTGCCTTTTCTCCAAATTTGTTTGGACTTACTGCTTTTCCTTCTTCTATCTCACCCTTCCACCTCAACTCAATCTACATACAATCCCTTATTAGTTAAACTTTCCCCAAATCATCCGAACCATAAACCCTAATGTACTCCCAATTCTCCTATTTGTTGTAGTATACTATCTGTAGAAAGAAAAGGAATGCTCAGAACTTTAAAGATCAAGCTATGGAGGTGGATGGTTTGAAAGCTAGGGTGATCACCCTAGTACAGGAGCTTCTCAGAGTACACACTGAGGGAAGGCATAGGTAGGAGAGGCTTTTAAATTACTAACATTTTTAATGCAGCTTTATCTTAGATCATAGCACAGACATTTGGGGATGCAGGACACAGTTGCTCATCCCATGGACATAGATCATCACCAATCATCTTCACTTCGTATTCCCTCTTCAGCGGTAGTTAGTCATACCTCCATGGCAAGGAATCAACACCATCCAAAAATTACATTACCTCAGCTGGAGCAGATTCGGGTGGTGCAGATACATCCAAACCATCAACACAAGCAACAAATTAGGCAGTAAATGTTCAGTCTGGCTGAGAGGAATCCTACCCGAGTAGTAGGAAGCTTCTACTCTCTTTCACTATTAAGCATTTGCAGCATTTGCAGGTCCCCAAGGGGTCCCATGTTTATGCAATGAGGATATGCGAATGGAGGCCTAACCTGATAGTTAACAAAACTGTACTTATATACAAACTCATCTTCTACATTTCTGGGCTATTACGTTTGGTCTATGGTGTCTTAATTAGCTTGATATGGTGCTGGAAATTATAGTGGGTATAATGATTTACTAGGTTGTGTTTGATTCTGTTGTTGGTAAGATCATTTGGAGGAAGGCTGTTTCCATTTTGGTAGTCTTGTTGTGGATAGGAGTTAGAAGATTGGCCTTGTGATCCTTTTTTGGGTTACTAAGGGCTGTTGGTGTGGAACCCCAGCTACGTACATAACCTCTTTTTTTTGTATAAAATTATTCTGATTTACCAAAAAAAATCTAATAAAGAACTTATAGATTAAGTTAAACACTTAATTTTGGCCAATCATTTGTATTGTTAAATTAGATAATAAAAATGGTTATTAATATTCCTTATAATCCTAGTATGAACAATAATCATATTCACTATTATATATATATATATATAGGTGCATTTACCTAGTTGACCTTTAATATTGTTCGGATTATAAAAATGTACGAAGATTTTAGTTCCATTGTTAGAGGCTAGGATATTTGAAGCATTTTATTTTTTATTCTATTTAATTTTTTCATTTGGTATTATTTTATTTTATAACTTTATTTCTTTATCTTTTGTCTATTTACTAAATTTCAAGATTTATGTACTTTGGTTTATGATGAGGAGTAGTCCTGAAGTATTACTTGATCCAGATCCAAAACTTGAACAGAAGTTACTTAAGAAATTAAGGAAAAGAGACCTTAGAAGTCAAGGGCAACTAGAATTTTTAAGGTTGTATCTACCAAATATAGTGGTAAGATAAGGAAGACAACATTTTATAAGGAATTATGGTATAACATCGCTTATAAGGACATAATCTAGCATTAGCAAATAATTTTAAGATCAAGTCGCTTACAATTTCTATGGTTTTATAACATATGTAATTTGATAGCCTACCAAGTTAGGATCTAAATGCACATATTATCCACTTTTTGGCGATTCCTTATACTTACAAGATTAATGGAGCTACAGAGGATGATATTCATTTGAGACAACTCCTTTTTACATTGAGAGAAAAAGCTAAATTATGGTTAAAATCCTTGTCTCTTAGATATATTACCACTCAAAATGGTATTGATTAAAAGTTTTTAGCTAAGTATTTTTTTTTAACATGAACATCAAAACTCAAGAGTGGCATCTTTTCCTTTTGACAATTAAAAGGTGAGAAATTTCATAATACATGGGAGAAATATAAGGAGCTATTAAGAAAGTCCCCACAGTAAAGATTTGATTTGGGATTACAAATGCAAACATTTTATAGTGCATTAAGTTGTCCGTCCAAGTAATTAATTGATGCATTTTTAGGTAGAACCATCAACTTTAAAACTTATGAAAAATTGCAAGAGAACATTAGGAATGTAGTTATAGTAGGGAAACTAAAGGCTAATGTTAAAATCAGTTGTCATGAGTTTTAATATTTATCATGGTGGATACCTCAATCACGAATGTCTCCTATGGTATTAATTAAAATATAAGGTAGAGAAATTATTTTAGTTTTTATGAAATAATTAAGGAAAATAAAGACCCTCCTCTTCTTGATTTTAATAATAATAGTACGATAAATAAAGGTAGGTATTGAGGAGCGTATGATAAAATTCATTACTACATTTGAGGCTCGCTTCCAAAATAATGAAATGTATCTTTAAAATAAAGAAAATCCATTTAAAATTTTGAAAATTAAATTGGAAAAATTGCTAAGAATGTATTTAAATGGTAACAAGGTCTTTTGTTTAGGAAAAGCTAGCCAAACCTAAGGAATCAAATGAAAGTAGTAACTTTGAGAAGTGGAAAGGAGCTGAAAGTTGAAGAAAAAAGGAAGAGAAAAGAAGGAAAGGTTGTTTTTTAAGAAAAGAAGAATTAGGAGAAGGAGAAAGAGAAGGAGGAGGGGCCAAAGAAAAAAATTCTCAAAAAATACAAACTAACAGTTCCATACTCGAGTAGACTTTTAAAAAATATAGGAAGATTAATTTAATGAGTTTTTAGAGCTTTTTAAAAAAATACATATTAACATTCAATTTATTGGAAATCCTTTTAGATGTAAAAATATGCAAAGTTCTTAAAGGATCTCAATTCTAACAAGAAGAGACTTGAGGATTTTTTATGGTTACTTTAAGAGAGCATATCTCCTTCATCACGAAATAAGTTGTAGAAATTAAAGATCCAAAAAAGTTTACTATTGCTTTTAATATTAGTAGTTTATGAATCAGAAGGGATTCATAGATTTAAGAGCTATTAGCTTAATACCAAATGAGATAATAAATTCAGATTTTGTGCACCTAAGCTAACAAAGATGCGCATTCAATTAATAGAGAGGGCAATTAAGTATCCTAAGGGCATTAAAGAAGATGCTTTGGTCAAGTATGAAAATTTAATTTTCATATTGATATTATGATTTTAGATATAGAGGATGATGTGCTTTATAATAACTCCTATGGTATTACTTAAAATATAAGGTAGAGAAATTAGTTTAGTTTTTATGAAATAATTAAGGAAAATAAAGACCCACCTCTTCTTGATTTTAATAATAATAGTACGATAAATAAAGGTAGGTATTGAGGAGCATATGATAAAATTCATTACTACATTTGAGGCTCGCTCCCAAAATAATGAAATGTATCTTTAAAATAAAGAAAATCTATTTAAAAATTTGAAAATTAAATTGGAAAATTTGCTAAGAATGTATTTAAATGGTAACAAGGTTTTTTGTTTAGGAAAAGCTAGCCAAACCTAAGGAATCAAATGAAAGTAGTAACTTTAAGAAGTGGAAAGGAGCTGAAAGTTGAAGAAAAAAGGAAGAGAAAAGAAGGAAAGGTTGTTTTTTAAGAAAATAAGAATTAGGAGAAGGAGAAAGAGAAGGAGGAGGGGCCAAAGAAAAAAGTTCTCAAAAAATACAAACTAACAGTTCCATACTCGAGTAGACTTTTGAAAAATATAGGAAGATTAATTTAATGAGTTTTTAGAGTTTTTTAAAAAATTACATATTAACATTCAATTTATTGGAAATCCTTTTTAGATGTAAAAATATGCAAAGTTCTTAAAGGATCTCAATTCTAATAAGAAGAGACTTGAGGATTTTTTATGGTTACTTTAAGAGAGCAGATCTCCTTCATTACGAAATAAGTTGTAGGAATTAAAGATCCAAAAAAGTTTACTATTGCTTTTAATATTAGTAGTTTATGAATCAGAAGGGATTCATAGATTTAAGAGCTATTAGCTTAATACCAAATGAGATAATAAATTCAGATTTTGTGCACCTAAGCTAACAAAGATGCGCATTCAATTAATAGAGAGGGCAATTAAGTATCCTAAGGGCATTAAAGAAGATGCTTTGGTCAAGTATGAAAATTTAATTTTCATATTGATATTATGATTTTAGATATAGAGGATGATGTAGAGGTTCCCTAGATGTTAGAATGACCTTTGTTAGCTATTGTATTTGTGTGTTGAACTAAAGGAGGTTCCAATCAATGCTTTCATGATAACAAAAAGTTAAGTAATACTAATAAGTTCATTTTCTAACATTTATTTCATTGCATAAGAGATATATTCTCCTATTAGAAGCTAAAGAATAGACTTTGAAGACTATTAGAGATGCATGGAGAAGTTACAAGTATATAGCAGTTCTCCTAGTGGGTCGATATCCAATATCTCTGGAAATGACCTTGGGTTTGCCTAATAAGCCACCCTAAGTCAATCGATAGGTATCGATCATACCAATTGTATTTATAATGCAACCGTCAAATCTAGTGCTATCAATTGTTAATGTGTGCACATAGATTGGGCTACTAGCTCTTGATGCATGTACATCTCATATACACTAGCCAACTTCACTTCTGTCCACGTTGACCTTGGGCTTGCCTAACAAATCAATGCTTCTAGTTAAAACAGACCCATTAATCCATAAACCCTATATCTATGGTTTGAACATATTTGTGTAGAGTGGGCTTAGAACAACCCTAAATCTAAAACAACTTTAATTCTCATCATATTAATGGAAGACATTAGTTTTAATATTCTAAGTGAGGGGTCTCTACTCATATATACAAGACCATCCTAGTTTGATGAGACCTAAGTAGAAACCCCTCACTTAGAATATTAAAACTAACGTCTTTCATTAATATGGATGTATATATAGTTACTATAACTATATGAAATAATATGGACACCCCATTCATATTGGGCTTAAGGCTATAACCATCCATCATATAAGCCCACTCATACTCCTAACATGCCTCCTCTAAAGCATAAAATTAAACAAATCAAAATTTGCTGTGACATGTTATGGATTCTACATTTTGGAAGTTGATTCAACTCTCAAATCAAATTTCTTCCAACGTGTTATCTTCGCTATATTTATTATTGTATGTCATTTCGGTTCAGAATTTAATACTAATCAAATTAAATTAAACTCTTAATTCCAAAAATTAATTGACCTTAAAATTGATTATTTGATGTCAAAATTAAACATTTTAATTTTGTTTCCTAGAAAATAATGCTCTACTTAAATTAATTCAAAATTAACTTCTAAGATATCCAAAATTTCTAGAACATCAAATCACCATTCCATACATCTCCAGGTTATTTCAAGTCCATAAAAATAATATTGGAGTCACCGAAAAATTATCAAGATAATTGAAAAATCATTGAAATGCTAAAAATTACAAATTTGACATCCATTTTTTTTTTGGGGAAATCTTAATTCGAGTAAATTAGTTTGGCATGCTTCACTCAACAAAGTAACATACTTTAATCATAAAAAAGATATTTTTTAAGGATTCTAAACCGAAACATATTCATACAAAATTATCAAACAAAATAGATCCATCAATTTCTTCAAAATTGACCAAATTTGATTACTGTTTGAAATTTTATTTAAAAATTGTAATAAATTCTGAAAAAATTCCAAAGGTTTGAAAACATTCTAAATACGTTTAAATAAAATTTCCAGAACATATGTTTAGTAGAAAACAATTTTCCAATAGATTGTTAGAAATTCGATAATAAATATTTCGATTACATTGAAATCAATTTTCAATCACTAAAACCATATACAAACATGTCATGAGAAAATTCGTGAAAGAAAATCATGAAAAAAATTTCATAATTTAATTTCAAATTTTTTAAGAACATACTCACAACCATCACGGTCATGCAATCCTATTGCAGATGTAATAGAGACTACATCTAATAGGAATAAGATTGCTCTGATGATACTGTTGGGTTTCGATTATGCATCATATATAAGAAAATATGTAGAAAAAATAAAACAAAACCCATAAAATAAAGAATCAAACATGTGTCATTAGATGGAGTAAAAAATGAACTTAAGATGTGTACCCTACTAACTGTTGTCTTCACCTCTTTGGGTTATCGTAAACCACAATGACCAAAGGATGACAACTCTAATGATATCCATGCAAAGAGCAAAGCCTGAAGCCTTTTAGGAAGAATGGTTACAACAAAAACAAAGTGTTAGCTTTGATGTATTTTCTTGAGATAATAGTTTAGAGAATAAGTGTGTGTAAGATGAACTCTTCACATTTCTCACCAGTTTTCTTACAATACTATGCATGAAAATGAGTGAGCTTTTGCCAACTTTGGCCTCCTTTAACCCCCATCATGAATGGAGGAATAAAAGGAATTAAGTTTCCATGAATGCCACTTAATTTGGCTTAAAATGTTTGATGTAAATTTCGTAACTTTCGAAGCTGGCCACCATGCAACACTTGCTTTCTTTCATTCCTTTGCAACATTTCTTACCATATTCATATCACGTTACAATCCTGAAACATTCTCTCATATCTTGGATCACTATCTAAACCCATTTTACTCATTCTTTGCATCTCCAAATGCTTGTTAACCAATAGGTTCATGGTTATTTTGACCACCTAAATTAACACTTAATTCAAGCCAGTGATAAGTGGTATCTAGCAATACATTATGACACCCAATTGACTAGAAGTTAGTGTTTTGACTACGAACCCTTCTTTAGAAAATGTTCCCGTTCAATTCGTCCTTTCATCATCTATACCCCACTTGGTTCAAAGTAAGGTTAAAGTGTCAACTCCCACTAGGCTGACTACATTACATCTAGACAAGTGATGTTAGTTCTTACCCTAAGGTTCATTACATAATTGCATATGTCACTAAAGACTATCTTCATGAAATTTTCACTTTGGCAAAAGATTCCCAAGTAATGACCCTGATAAGAGGTTGTGAGTATCATCTCCTTCTGTTAGGAGTGGTGAATCTTTTATTAGCTACTCAGTTACCTTTGAATACCTCAAGATGTACCCAATCACCACCCTATGAGCAACCTCTGAGAGACAATAGGGAATGGAGTCAAAGTATAGGATTAGTATCCAAGACATCTTTGAGCACCTAAAGTCTGAGGATATTTGGACCATTGATATGATGAGACTATTATTGACACTATAATAGATTTTCCATATGATTGTCGCATGATCGATTAACCAATGTACTTTCTATTCTTAGTGTAACATCCCATCACCGATGCACTTAGTAAGCATCTATATGTTAACTCTAAACAACTCATACTTATAGCTTATAAGATCCACTGCTTAATCCAGTCAAAGAGTATAACACGTGTTAGTCTATCTGGATTAATAATATCCTGTGTCATTAATCCTATGACTAGGGATAGTTTAGATACTAACTTAATTACATATGATATGAACCTCATTATCATGAACTCATTATGATTTCCTTAATGCTATGTCTTGTATCAAGGACTTCATTAATTCAATATAAGAGCATTATCAATTCATAAAGAACATGAACATTAAATTAACAAAAAAGCTTTTTTATTAATCATAAAGATTTGTAGAATAAGTGCTAATGGCGATTGCCTTTAGACAACTTCTCTAACAGCTGCCTATCTTATGAAAATGGGTTCCATTTGTAACATCCCATCCCCATATTAAGGGTTAGGATCCAAACTTTCTGTAATTGTGAGCTCAAAGAAATTAAGACAATGCATTTTATTGCTCATGCATCATGTTAGCATATATGCTTATAAATACGAAATGTTTTCACATAAAAAAAGTGGTACATGCATTCATTGACAACTTCTGGGTATAAATGTTATTAAATGTGATTTTTTTGAAAATGAGGAGTAGAAGGAGTAGAAAGAGTGATCGTGTTATGAGTTGTGATAAGGAAAGGTAATGATCTAGACAATGTTGACTGAGTATGCTTCGGTCTTTTATCCACAACGTTTTCTCTAGTTACCCAAACAAGATGATTATTGATTTGGATTAAACTAGAGATATATGGATACATTTTCATGAAGACATTGAATTTCAATTCTGTGTCTAAGAGTCCCCAAATTTGTCATGAAGTGAAGAATTGGGTGCAGTGTTGGTTTATGAATGAAAAACATTTTTCTTCAAATTTTAGGGGCAAATCTGGACTTGATATAGATAGAATTTGGCAAAATTTCCTTCTGGAAAGTTGTATATATTTCTTTTATCTTTCCAACGGCATAACATTTGTAAATGTTGGATATCGGAGTCAAACGTTATGATCCTTATAAGTGTACACGTTCTAGGCAGAAAAAAGCAGATGATAGAATTTAAGAAAAGCAGATGATAGAATCGGGGCTAAATATGGACTTGATCTAGATAGATTTTGGCAATGTTAACTTCTTAAAAGTTGTATATCTTTCTTTTATCTTTCCAACGGTATAAATTTTGTAAATTTTAGATATCGGAGTCAAAAGTTATGATCCTTATAAGTAGAGACATTCTGGGAAGTAAAAAAGCACACGATAGAAAGGAAGAAAAGCAGACAATAGAATCGGGGCCAAATATGGACTTTATTTAGATAGATTTTGGCAAAGTTTCCTTCTGTAAAGTTGTAGATCTTTCTTTTTATATTTTCAAAGGTATAAAGTTTGTAAATTTTGGATATCGGATTCAAAAGTTATGATCCTTGTAAGTAGAGACATTCTGGATAGAAAAGCAGACGGAAGAAAGCAGACGATAGAAAAGCAGACAGAAGAAAGCAGATGATAGAAAAGCAAACAATAGAAAAGTAGACAATAGAAAGAAAACGATAGAAAAGTAGACGATAAAAAAAGTAGACAGAAGAAAGTAGACAATAGAAAAGAAGACGGAAGAAAGAAGACGATAGAAAAGCAGACAGAAGAAAGCAGATGATAGAAAATGAGATGATACAGAAAGTAGAAGATAGAATTGGCCTTTGAGGTCTTCATAAAAGTTGTATATCTTGAAGTCCTATTTTTAATGGTCTAAAAATGAAGTCAATTAGACATCTGTAGAAAAAGTTATGGCATTCGTACTGAGGCATGTACATTCCAAGTAAGGGCAGAAACGTGTTGAAGTCTTTCGACCATAACTTCTTCTCTGGACCACCAAATAACATGATTCTTAAACCATTAGATTCGTAAGACTTTTCAATAAATCTCCACCAAAAATAGAAGCTATCTGAAATTTATGGAGAGAGATGGAGTGAAAAGAGTGATACGGGTACAATGAGTGTGTTCTTCAATCATATGAACTGGTGTTATCTCACTGAACATATTTCAGTATTTTGATATTTTCTGAATCAGCAGAGGTCGAAATGAGATGATTTCTGATTCGTAGTGAACTAGAGACATGGATTTACAAATGGTATGAAGGACTTGGGATCTGAATCAGTCTCTAGGATGTTTAAAATTCTTATGGAAGTTATGCATAGTATACTGTTATGGACAAGAACAGTCCAAAATGTTTGAAGTGTAACTTCTGAATCACTGAACAAAATTGAATAGTTTTGGTGTCATTGGAAACGTAAGACAGTAGAGAAGAGTCTTCTAGAAGAAAGTATTATGTTAGAATATACAAGGGTGCAATTGGCAAGACACTTAAAGACAAAAGACATAAGGCATAATGAAAGGGGTAAATGGGACAATTCTCATTCATTAAGGGCATAACTAGAAGAATGAGTATTTTCTTGCATATAAATAAAGGGGAAAACGTGAATAAGAAGATTCGAGAGAACCAAAATGAGTAAGAAAGAGAAAGAGAGTTCGTGGTTGAGAGAAAAGAAGAGAACACAAGCTAGGATTTTAATTTCTTTGGCCTTCAAGAGAGATTTTGAAGTTGTCGAGAAGAGAATAAGGTAGAGGAAGAAAAGAGCTTCCATTTAAGCCAAAGATCTTTTCATTTGGTGAAGAATCAAGGTATGATCCTTTTCAATCCTTGAAATTTTGGAAGGATTCTAGTTTATGGAGTTAGAAAAAAAAATTGCTTAGGTTTAAATATGCTAGAATCTATTTCAGTGATTATGCATTGTGGGATCTTAAAGTGGATTCCTATTGAATGAGATTT
>JANTNU010000008.1:25731205-25744846 GCA_024752395.1 Erythroxylum havanense
ATGAAAATGTGTACAATGCATGTTCGTGACATTCCCGGTATCATTCCATAAATCACACTGTAAAAATGTTCCCCTATGTCCAAAGAAACCATAGACACTAAAATCGCTCAATTCGGGCGTCAAAAGGTCCAAATATCGCTACCCGATCCCCTCATTTTAACCTAACCAATTTTTGTCAATATCGCCTTTAAGATTCCCACTTTCACATAGAAATGAAATTAAATGATTCACGAATCCGATGCCTCGAAAATCAGGTCAATCGGAGGTCGGATGGACAAGTTACATGTCCTAGTCGAATAGGCGGAGGATCCTAAGTCTACTTACCCTCCTATGCACGTGTAAGTCGACTTACTTGAGACTACAAGTCGACTTACACTACTGTGCATGTGTTAGTCGACTTATCCAAGTCGACTTACACTACTACAATGACAGATCTGCACAACTTTCTCCGACATACCAACTCTCATAGATCATAACTCCCTACTCCGAACTTCAAATTGGACAAAATTGGTATCTATGTCATAGAGAAAAGAGATATCTACAAGTTTCATGAAGGACACAAAAACTAATTTCACCTCTAAGGGTGTCAAAAATACACTCAAAGTTACTGCCTTCACAAAGCCTCTCAAAACAGTGCAACACTTTGTCAAAACAGTGCAACATTTTATAAAATCCATAACTTCTCATTCCCTTTGCTAACAATTACAAGATTTATTCCAAATGAAATATCAGAATGTTACCTACAACTTTCATGAACGACATGAAATCAAATTCAATTGCTAAGTAGGCCAAACAATTCAATGAATGATTCTGCCCACTGACATCACCTGAATTGAATAGCAATTTTCTAAAAGCATAAATTCTTGCAAAAATGTAAAACAAATTGTATAATTTATACCTATGAAAAGATCAAAAAGAATAATACACTTCTAATGAAGGGCTTAATAGCCAATTCCATCTCTAACAAACTCAAAACTGTCATGCAAGTGGCTGCCCTGATCACTAGTCAATGACCCAACTTAAGTCCAATCTTTGAAAATTCATAACTCCCAATTCTGATATCCAAAAATAGTATAGTATATCTCATTTTCAAGATAATTGCTTCCTATACAACTTTCCAGAAGATCACTTGAGCTAATTCAAATCAAAGAAATCTCTAAATTTGCTTCCAATCACAATACTCACAAAACCTACACTTATGGCTAGGTTAGAAAATAACACACATAAACAGCCAACATTCACAGGTCATAACTCACAATATACATATCGAAAAATTTCATAATCAGTGGCAATGGAAATATAGCAAGATATTCTTCAACTTTCAATAAGACCATTTTCACCAATTCCTCCTAAATCAACCTAGAAAACTCATCAAAGTTTTAGGTCATCTAATTCGGATACTGTTCACACAGCCAGTATAGTTCACCTTTATGACAGGAATTCAACCTCTTCAAGTTACAATTAGACAACACTTATTTCACAAGAAATTGAAGCCAAACATCTAAAGTTTAATTTAGCACAAACCTCACCTCATTTTCTTAACCACACAATTAGTTATGGCAAAAACATGAAACCATGATCAAATTGCATTTTCCAGCTTTGCTCCTAAACTTATATTCTATCACTTCCAATGCCAATTACACATCAATAAGCATCCACTTGAGACAAGGATTCAGCCAATAGGTCATCAAGACCTTCACCTAAGCATCTAGCCTTAGAAATGGCAGCATATGCAAAAATTAGTTTTCCTTCAATTTCCATTATTCTCACCGTCCAAAAATCAAGTCAAAACCAAGCTAAAACCAATCTCCTTCACTCATCATCAACAATCATGAATTTGTACCCAAATAATCAAGCCATGCTCTATGAAATTAATGCACAATACATCATAATTCATGCACAATAATTCCTCATTTAATGCATCTAACTACCACTTAATTCATTAAATGAACAACCAAAGCTTAAAACAAAAACTTACCTAATCAAGTTTTCAACTCTTCAATCTTTCAACTTATTGCACTAACTCCTTTATTCCTCCACACCATGCACGACAACCACTATGATAAGAAGGTAGGAAGCTTAAACTTGTTTGCATGTGATCTTAAGGTTGAAGGAGGGCAACAATTGAAGCTAAAATATGTGAAGAAAAGCAAGGAAGAGGAAAAAGGAGAAGAGATTTTGGATGGATGAAGAAATAAGCAAGGAAACTTGATCTTTTCATTCTTTCAACATAGGAAACCGAGAAAGGAAGCAAGCCAAAATTAAATAAGGTGGAGATGTGTCACTAGGACACTTGTCCATTTAGAAGGAAAGGACAAAATAAGATAAAGACAAACTTTTAATAAAATTAAACCCTAATGAAATGAATCTTTGACCCATTCAATTCCAATTCCAAAATCATGTACCCAATGCCATTGGACAGAAATTTTTGATACCAAAAATCAACCGGTTTCCCACTTGACGGTTTTTCAGTTCCGGAAATTTTTTCGAAAAATTTCAGAAAATTTCCTAAAATTCTCTTAAAATATAAAACACACAAAGACTCTCTCCAAATAATTTTTCAAATACAATTACCACGTAATTCACAACCACATTCCATTTAGGCACAAATACCGAGAAATATCATAAATGCATATACAGTCAAGTTCATGTGCAATTCCACTATTCACGTGTAACGGTATGCATAAATATTGCAACCCAATACTAAACACTCTCGGCCCTTTCCAAATTACTATTTTACCCTTCCTATTGGGGGTGGGATGTTACACTGAAACTTCTTATGTAGCAGATAAATATAATCATATCGTAAGAAGTCATCAATAAAGGTAATGAAATATTTTTCACCGCCCTAGGAAGAAATGTCGAAAGGATCACATATGTCAGTGTATATTAATTCCAGTAATGCGTTACTTCTTGTGGCTGGATGCTTTGATATATGTTTAGTTTGCTTACCTTTAATGCAATCCACACATATATACTAATCAAAAAAATCCAATGGAGGTAAGATGTCATTTTTAACTAACCTTTGTACCATTTCCTTAGATATATGACCTAATCTTTTATGTCACAAAAAAGTATAACATTCATTTTATGCACTACCTTTACTTCTTATAATATGGTCAACATAAAACAAAGATGCAGCAAAATCAACATCAATATTCAAACAATATAAACAATCAATTAATATACTAGAATCATAATGGTACTTATGTTTATACAATGAAAAAACACCATTTCCAATCTTAAATTGAAATCCTACATCATCCAATTTTGCAACAGAAACTAAATTCACATTCAGGAACATAAAGATACTTTTCTAGATATAGGTACCACCCAGTGTCCAAGAACAATCTGTACGTCTAAATGCCCTCTATCCGTGCCTTCATTTTGTTCCCCATATATAAGAACTTTTCAGTTTCATTTATGGTTTGGATTGAAAGGACTCCCTGTTTAACATGTGACACATAAGTAGTTGCACCAGAATCTAACCACCAGGTATTATTAGGCACTTTAATAACATTTGATTTAAAACATACTGAGACATAGTATGTACCTTTCTTTTCAAACCAAGCCTTTCTTTTAGGACAATCTTTCTTGAAGGAACCATACTTTTTGTAGAAATGGCACCTTTTATCCTTATGGATTCGACCCTCATTAACTTTGCTGAGAGCTTTGCCCTTATCTTTGCCTTTCTTTCCTGGTTTATTTTTGCTACTACTAGCTCCTTGATGAAACGTGAGATGAACGGAGTGTTCCTTTAATTTATTCAATCTCCCTTCCTCCTGAGCCAACATGGCCTTAATTTCTTCAAGGTTCCATTTTTCCTTAATGGTGTTATAATTCACTTAGAACTGGCCAAGCTCTAGAGGAAGGGAGTTGATAATGAATTGTACTAGAAAGGACTCTCTCACATCCATACCCATAGATTTTAGCTTTGCAGCTAGGTTTGACATATGAGTTACATGATCATGAATAGGCTGTGACCAATTAAACTTTTTGATCGTTAGCTCACTCATTAAAGTCCCTACTCTTGTCATCTATATCAGATTGAGAGTATTATTTAAGCTTCAACATGAACTCCTTTGCATTGTCCGTTTTAGGCATTGACGACTTTACATTTTCAGCGATCACCATTAGCATCAAATTCAAGCTCAACCTGTTAGACCGTTCCTAAGCCTCATAATAAGACTTATCAGCTTCAGAACTAGTCTTAATTATGGCTGCGGGCCTTACGTTTGAAACTGTGGACAAATTCAAATCCATTACACCCAGTTGGAAATGAATTTGTTTGGACCAATCAGCATAGTTCAGATCATTGAACTTGATTAGCCCGTTTCTTAAAGCAAACAAATTAGTAGATGTTGCAAACACAACATATAGCTCATGCTTTGAGTAAACCTAAATGGATTCAAACTAATTAATATACTTTGATTATAAATTTAAATTCTCCTTTGGGTGAAATTTAAATACATAGTTGTAACCTATCATAATACATATATAGCTCACTATAATGGACAATCAATCATATTCTAGTCAACATGAATGTTATCTTTGGATATACAATCATATTAACCAAATATGTTGATAAAGTCACTTTAATGTCATCAATTATAAGAAATGGTCCACCTTTGGATGACCTCCTAGTGTTATAATTAATAATCTCAATTGTTCAGTTAAACTTTTATGTCATTTTAGCATCATATCATATTAAACAATTGAAACAATCACAATTAAATGATTAATATTTTTAAGCTAGGCCACTTTGCTGACCAACAAGCTTTCCATGTAACAAACATTTAATTGGACAATTATCATACGTGAAAAAATTTAATTTAGTTAGTTTGGTCACTTTGGTGACTAATAAACTATTCTAAATTACCATAATGTCATGTAGCACATTCAACATATAATACGAAAATGTAATTTCAAGCATGGCATAATATAAATGGTTTAAGTAGCAATTAAAACATAATATGATACAAAATTATATTAAGCATAGAAAACATATGCGCAAATTTAATGCATATAAACCTAAATCAATTAATTGATAACTTCATTAATTACTTTAAATTATCAATTAATTAATGAATTATGAATTACGACCCAAATAAAAATACCTTAAGCAAGATCAAGATTCAAAACCCATAAAATAATAATAACTATTATTATTATTATTAAAAATAATAATAAGAAAATAAATAAATAAAAAATGATGATTGGGCCTTTGTTGTCATGTGAGGCTCGTGCAGCAACACTTGTATGCTTATGTGAGGCTTTCTTCATTCGTTGTGTGTTTTTTTTAAATTCTATTCTAACATCTTTCTTTCATGGATTCATATTCTCTCCTGGCTTGATTCAACATTTTAGCAACACTAAAATGAAATAAAATGAGTGTTGTTGTATATGAATTGTATTATAGATGTATTTGTGCCTTAAGGAAATTGATGAAAAAAAGATTTGATTGATTTTGATGACTTTAAGATTTGAGTAAATTGTATAGGTTATGAAAGTTAAAGTGAATGAGTTGATTGAAATGTAAGTTGAAAATCAAGAATTAAAGAGAAAAAGTACGAGATTTGGAGAATTAAGAAAAGTTTGACTTTTTGGTCATAGAGAGTTGACTTTTTGTTTTAGGAAGAATTTGAGAAAATGATCTGCATGAAACTTGTAGCTTCTGTTGAGAGCTTTCTATCGCCATAAAGTTTGATATTTTTTGATATCGGGAGTAAAAGTTATGGTCAGTCAAAGTTAAGGATTATTTGGCTTTGTTTGTTAAATATGCTATTAAGAGTAAGTTTGTGTGTACTATGTTTTGAGGAAAATTCTAGACTAATATATTCTAAATTGAGTTAAGTGGTCTTCATGAAAGTCATAGAAGATTTTGCTAGCTTTTCAATGATGTATTATATGTTATTTGTGGATGTGAGAATTGGAAGATATGAAATTTTAAAGTTTGGATGTTGTTTTAGGATGGAACAAGTTTGGCAGAAACTTTGACTGAAAAACTGACCTAGTTAGAGGTTGAAATTACCTTTAAGTGCTTCATGAAAGTTGAATTTTGATATAAAGTATATAATTTTTGGACCATGCAATAAGAAGTTATGATTTTTACAAGTTTATGTTACTGTTTTAGCATGATTATTAGAGGACAAAACCTTTGATTGGAAATTTGACCTCTTTAGAGGCTAAATTGATTTTTGTCCTACATGAAAGTTGTAGGTAGCTTTCTGATCTTTGCATTGATATAAAATATGACATGTTTGGACTTTAGAGTTGAAAAATAGAAATTTTCAAAGTTGAGTCTTTGTTTAGGGATTGATTATTTGGAAAAAATATTTTAGAGACATAATTGATTTTTGAGTTCTTCGTGGAAGTTGTAGAGCTTCCTTCAAGCTTTCTATTGATACTAAATTTGTTAAAGTTGGATTTCGGGATCAAGAATTATGTATTTTGGAAAAATTCGGATATATATATATATATATATTTGAAAAAAATAAAAAAATAAAAAAATAAAAAATAAAAAAATATATGTGGAAGCTCTCTCGCGAAGATTATACATCGCCCTCGCGAGATGATGTTTATAATTATTATTTAATTATTATTTTTTTAAAAATTCTATTTATTAAGTCTATTTTATAGGAAATATGACCCTTTCCTATTCTTTTGTGAATAACTTTTCCATCCGATATCCGATTAAATTAGTTTTTGAAGCGTTGGATTCCTAATACATCCCTCTA
The DNA here is from genome assembly GCA_024752395.1 of Erythroxylum havanense. Classification (NCBI taxonomy): domain Eukaryota; kingdom Viridiplantae; phylum Streptophyta; class Magnoliopsida; order Malpighiales; family Erythroxylaceae; genus Erythroxylum; species Erythroxylum havanense. Next base: position 25,737,943 of record JANTNU010000008.1, read on the forward strand.
TTTGTCCATAGAAAATTGTGAATTTTAAGATTAAATTGAGGAGATTGATTTAATAAAAGTGAGTTGGATAATTTTCTGAACAAGGTTCAGTATTTGGAAATATCTCGAGTTGTAGAGATCCGATTAAATTGATTCTTGAGGCAAACTAAAATAGAGACATGGGTATGAAGGAATTGAATTTTAATTTAGCCCCTAATACTTTCAATTTCTGAATGGAAGTCGGGTTTAGTGTGCAGTCTTGGATTAGAAAATTCTGAAAGTATTTTGGCCATAAGTTTTCTTCTAGTTATCCAAATGAGGCGATTCTTAATTTATATTAAACTAGAGAAATAGGGATGCAAATGTTATGAAGAAATCGAGTTTCAATTTTGTCTTTAAGAATATCAATTTTTGGATGGAAATAAAGTGCTGGAAAATATTTTAGTATATAATTAACCTGACAATGTTTGGAGTATAACTTTTGGTGTAGTGCACCAAATTAAATGATTTTGGTGATGTTATGAAATTAAGACAATAAGGAAAATTTATCTAGAAGGAAGTTTTAGCAAATTCCTTCAATTTGATGGTTAGAAAAATGTCCTAAAGTAAGCATGAATTAAAATGAGCCTTAGGGGCAATATTGGAAGGTTACTTAAGTTGATAAGTTTATAGGCTTATAAGGAAGGGATTTTTGGTCATTTTTACATTCATTAAAGGGGCAAGGCTTGGGCTGTCGTTTTAAGAAGGATCAAGTCACGACCCTTAGAGAAAAATAAGAAGGAAAATGAAAAAAGAAAAGAGAGAGGGTGAAGCTTTCGGTGATGAATGGAGAAAGAGGAAAGAAGAACTTAGGGCTTTGATTTTTTCTTGAGTTTTAAGGGGGTTTTGATGCTTTCATGAAGGAAATAGAGGGAAGAAGATAAGAGCTTCCTTCCAACCTAAGGAATTTTTGAAAATGAAGAAGATGAAGGTAAGTGATGATTTTTAAGCTTTGAATTTTTAGTGAGATTTTGGTTTATTTGGCTTAAGATTGATATGGGTTTGTGAATTATGAAGTTAATTTTGGTGATTATGCCTTAGGTGAGGTTTAAATTGGGTGTTTATTGATTAGGGAATTTCAATATGGATGAAGGAAAGGAATTGAGAAATTGAAGCTTTGGACAAGTTTCAAGCATGATGAGGTGGGTAACATGTTTACATTCCGAATTATAAGCTAATTGTGAGTTTTTGAAAAATCAAGAAAGAAAAATTGGTTTTAAATTATGATTTTCGAATGATTAAATTCCTTGCTTTTAGAATGATTTGAACAATTGTTATAATGTACAATGATTTAAGAAATTGCGATTATTATTGAACTCATTGTTTTTCGAAGGATTTGAACAAATTGAGAAATGCCTTCAATTGATCATTTCATTGGTTTTAAAATGAATATGAAATTGCCATACGAATTTTAGATGACGATTGTGCAATGTGAATTAGAATTTGTGTAAATTATGATTGAGTTTTGATATGTGAATGTCAATTTGTTTGAATATGGCTAGAAGAAGAGAATTGTGTTGGCTGTCATTTTGAGTTAATTTTTGGGTTTATATGGATTAGTGTGGAGTTGAGAGATTAAAGAATGCGGAGTTTGAGATTTTTGTGTGCAGGTGCTGGAAATTGATTGATGGTTGATGATTTTTGGCTAGTTGAATTTTAGGAGAGATGCTGTCTAAATTTGTATCATAGGCAGAAACTTTGCATGCATTTTTGACCCTCTTAGAGTGTGAATTAGATTGGAGGGTCTTCTTGAAGAATGTAGTTCATGGTTAGAGCTTTCCATTGGTACTTTATATGTCATTTTTCAATTTAGGAATAAGAAGTTATAAGGTTTGAAAGAATTCAGTTATTGTTTGAACTGTCATTTGATAGGCAGCAGCTTTGAAAGAGTTTTTGCATCTCTTAGAGATTCAATTGATTTTTGCATCTTTCATGAAAGATGTACATTATCTTTTAATCTTTCCATTGAGATGTAATATGCCTTATTTGGAGTTAGGAGTAAGAACTTATGAGGATGAACATATTTCAGTTACTGTTTATATGGTCATTATATAGGCATGCACCCTTCATGAAAGATGTAGATTGTCTTTTAATCTTTCCGTTGAGGTATGATATGCCATTTTTGGGGTTAGAGGTAAGAATTTATGAGGGTTGGAAATTTTAGTTACTGGTCATTTGGTCATTGTTGGGCAGTAACTTTTGACTCTCTTAGAGGCCATTGTGGTTTTTAAACTCTTCATGAAAGTTGTAGAGTTTTCTTTGAGCTTTTTATTGATACAAAATTGGCGAACTTTGGAATTCGGTGTGAATAGTTATGAATTTTTCATTTTAGCTTAAGAATCGGATTTCTGATTGGGCCCTAAGCCTTTATACTTCAGGAGGGAAATTAAGGTGAATTTTTCAAGACCTGTTCGAAGGTAAATAGATTAAGTTCGTTTTTTGGGATTGTCCTTTCAAAATTGTTTGAATTCATTGTGTTTAAATGATTTGGAAATTTCTAAAGTATTGCATTCTTTGATTTTGATGTGTGAGAACCCTTTGGTTTTTGAATTGTTATGAAATTGATTGAAGAATTGTGGTTTGCTATATGAAATGTGTATGGAAAAATTTCTATATGAAAGTATGTGCATTTGTGAAGTTAAGGTGTCTAGTATGACACAATATGAAAAATCAAGTTTTCGAAACGTGCCTTCTGGCAATCCGGTTTTCAAGTGTGATTTATGTGTTATGTGGGTTTGGTCAGGTCCTATAAGAGGGACAAGTGCACTTGTCTTATTTTTAAAGCCTTCTCCCGCCTACCCGCTAGTGGCATTGGAGTTCCGATTTTAGACTCCCATAAGTTCACTGCTACACTGGAACGCTATGTGGGAAAGTGTAGTACGTTCCGTTAATGGCTGCACAGGATCGCTATGCGGGAATGTGCAGTACGTTCCATTTTGGACTGAACCAAACCATTCTAATGTGTTATGTGATTTTAATTTGTTTATAATGTGACGCATTTATATGTGATGCATTCATGTTTCGATTTTATTTGTAAATTGTGAAAAGTTTTGGAATTTTGAGGAATGAGAAATTAGGGTTTTCCAACCGTGAAAGTTTTGGAAACTGATCATGAATGATTTTGATTAGTTTGAAAAATAAGCCTTCGATGATTTTCCTACTGTGAGAATTTTTATAAAATGGTAAAAGTTTAGAAAATGATTTTTGCTTATTATTTGTTTTATAAACATGTTATCCACGAGCTGCCAAGCTCACCCTCCATTCATCCCTATCTCCAGGTATCGAGCAGGAGATCGGATGGAAAAATGGCAAGACTGTTTGTTCGTTTTTGCATAGCGTGTATTTTATGTAAAGTTCAATTTGGTATTGATATGATATATGGCTTGAATTACCATTGATGTATTTCGAGCATTTATTTCAGAATGTATGAGGATTATGAAATTGTGTATATAATTGAGTATGGTGTGTATGAATTCTGGAATTGTGATTGTATATGAATATGATGGGTTGTATTTTGAATTGAATTTTGAACTTGTTGTTGAATTGAGATATGATTGTGATTTGGGTATGGATGTGATTGGGATGTGGATTCTGGACAGAGGGTCCGATGATACTGGTTATTGTTTGATAAATATAAAAGTTTGTTTAAAATTATTTACAGGTTTTTGGGTTTTAAAAATACAGCCGTTATGCTGCCCAATTTTCGATAAAAAATTGGTTTTATGGCAAAGATAGAATAAGAATAAGAATTTTTGTTAAAGATGATATTGAGATATTGTATGATTAAGAAGAATTGATTTTGATTGAGAATAAGTTTCCAAATGGTTTTAATTTGTATAAAATTGAATAAAGATGAAAGGAATGAAAAAGAAAGAAAAAAATTATACCGGATTAGATTGGTAATGTCTAAGGTTTCCAACGCTTAACGCTAGTTTTTCCAAAGTGTTTGTGTTCGGATGTCGAAGTTCAGTTTTGTTCTTAAGCGATTTGTCTTTGCAAATCCGAGAATTCGATTCCGCTTTCGATTTTTGGTTCCGCATTTTGCTATCAGATTTTTCGATACGATTCGTTTTTGATTTGCTTTCGATTTGTTTCACCTTCAATCCGATTTATATACTTTGACTTTTTGCCTTATGTTCCGTTCTTTTGTATTTGAATTTCTTCGTTTTCGTTTCCGTTCTTCCGTTTTTTGGTTGGGGTCCGGTTCTGAGATCGGGTCCCAACATGTATCCATGATCATTTTGTAATATTTTGATGTTCTTGATACAAGTTTATTCCCTCTCTACCTTTAGTCTTCTTGTAAATTGGTTTTCTTAATGGTTAAGATAACCTTTCATAAGTTTCAAAAACTTATATATCATTTCACCAACCATCATATTGGTTGATTTTAAAAGAGAGAGGGAAAGGGTCTTTGACCTATTTTAGATCCCTTTATTTAATACCTAATAACCATCATCCACTACAAGAAATCAAAGAATTACCGATGAACATAACCAACGCTAAATCCAATTATTCCGTTAGTATTAATATTTACTGATGGAATTAAACGATGGACAAAAGCCTCGTTAATACGAGCGTAGGTAACTATAATGATAGAATATCATATGCCTTTTCATCGGTAAAATATACCGACAGAATTAAGGAAATCATCAGTATATCGATGTAAAGAAAGAAAAAAAATTATACCGGATTAGATTGGTAATGTCTAAGGTTTCCAACGCTGAACACTAGTTTTTCCAAAGTGTTTGTGTTTGGATGTCGAAGTTCAGTTTTGTTCTTAAGCGATTTTTCTTTGCAAATCCGAGAATTCGATTCCGCTTTCGATTTTTGGTTTCGCATTTTGTTATCAGATTTTCCGATACGATTCGTTTTTGATTTGCTTTCGATTTGTCTCGCCTTCAATCCGATTTATATACTTTGACTTTTGCCTTATGTTCCGTTCTTTCGTATTTGAATTCCTTCCTTTTAGTTTCCGTTAGTCCGTTTTTTGGTTGGGGTCCGGTTCTGAGATCGGGTCCCAACATGTATCCATGATCATTTTGTAAGATTTTGATGTTCTTGATACAAGTTTATTCCCTCCCTACCTTTAGTCTTCTTATAAATTGGTTTTCTTAATGGTTAAGATAACCTTTCATAAGTTTCAAAAACTTATATATCATTTCACCAACCATCATATTGGTTGATTTTAAAAGAGAGAGGGAAAGGGTCTTTGACCTATTTTAGATCCCTTTATTTAATACCTAATAACCATCATTCACAACAAGAAATCAAAGAATTACCGACGAACATAACCAATGCTAAATCCAATTATTCCGTTGGTATTAATATTTACTGATGGAATTAAACGATGGACAAAAGCCTCGTTAATACGAGCGTAGGTAACTATAACGATAGAATATCATATGCCTTTTCATCGGTAAAATATACCGACAGAATTAAGGAAATCATCAGTATATCGACGTAAATATATCGACAGATTAACAAAAATGGTCAGTAAATGAAACGAATAATTTACCGACGGTATACAATGTTCCGTCGGTAATATGGAAAATTTTTTCGATGGTATCATTATTCCGTCGGTAATATTGAAACAATTTTTTTTGACAGTTTTCTCTAATCCGTCGGTAATTGGAAGTTAGAATTTTTTCAAAATCCCAACATCAAATTTTATTTGATGATTTTATAAAAAAATGTAGAATTTCAATAGTTGTGAATTATCTATGCATATGTTTATATATTTAATTTGTTCAAACAAAAGTTGATTGGTGATATAAAGTTCAAAATCTGTTAATTGATAATAAAAAATTTAAAGCATACATAACATATCCTTGTTTTTGAAAGTAAATGACTACAATAATCCTAATGTCCTAGTGATGGAGGGTGCTCAGTGGTGTTACCCCTCCCCTTCAACTGCTCCAAGTCTTGTCTCAATTAAGCCATCTACTCTATTTGCTCTTACATGTGAGCCATCTGGTCCATCTTCTCTTGCATGTGAGTCATCCTCTCCATCAATGTATCCACTGTGGCCCGAAGCTCAGTGACTTCCGAAAATTGTGCTTGTCTGGTAGACATTGTTATACTGGACATAGAGGATTGCGAATAACAAGTATTCGTAAATGAACCTAGCTCGAATATCTGTTCACGACAGTCCCTACCACCGACAACATCAAAATACATCTGAGTCTCATCAACAGGTTGTTCCTCCTGAGACTGCCACTGAATGATTTGTTATATTTGATCCTATTAGAAACCAATGTTTACATTAGTAAGGGATTATTCAGAATCGTAAAGCTAAATGATTATAAAAGAAACAATAAAAGGCAATAAGTTCACATACATTCAATTCTCTACATTGACTGCTGACGAATGTCACATCGTCATGCTTCTTGGTGTGAATATGCAAAAATAGTTGAGTAGGTGTAGGAGGAAGACCCAAAGACTTTTCCTACATATTTAACCTAAATGTTTAGATGTGAACTATATTTAATAAAAATTTTGGCAGATTTTTTCCTAATTTTATGATATGTCCCCCTATTGAACAAATAAAAAAACTCAACACAACCATAAATGGCACCAAGCATTTGTACCATTACCATTATCTATAATACATCAAAGTAAAATATGTACAAAATAAGTGTGAAGTTTAGATACATACAAGTTTCTGTGCATGGTCGTGGTGGATTATTGATCCTCCTGTATGTACGGGAAGACTCTCTCCCCCAGGCCTCCATGACTGTTGGTGGAGTTACACCCTGAGATTGTCATTGCCACAGGGCTTCTCTAATACTCCTGCCATCGTGTTAGACCCCGTTTCCTTTTTCATTATTAAATAGGTTTGTTTAAATTATTGGTAAGCTCATTATCTTTTGGCTAATATTAAGTGGAA
>JANTNU010000008.1:25784346-25797872 GCA_024752395.1 Erythroxylum havanense
ATATACGTAAATGCCATGATCCATGCACTAACAATAATTCATCAAATTATTTCATGAATCCACAACTCTAAAGGATTTTATTCACTACTTGTTAAAATTTCCAAAAGCTTCAACTATCTTCAAGCCCTAGCTCCATGCAAGAATCACGTATTTACTGTGTAAGCTGACCAACTTTTGGTTTTCCTTAGGTAGAAAAGACGAATAGCAGTGAGGTAGAGGAAGGAAAAGCAAAGTAATTTCTCATACGGAGTTTGATGAAAAACTTTGTATATGGAAAGAATTTTAGACAAGGTGATATGATAAAGAAGGAAACTTAGGAAAACTTAGTCTTTTAACTCACATATATCATTACTTACTTTCTACAAGGTTTTAGAAAAAATCACTTAGTCAGTGACACTTGTCACTTTCCTAATGCCTAAACTCTAATTTAGTTTCTTTTGAAACTAACTCCATTTAACTCCCATCTTTACAATCCAAGAATCTCCAAATCTTCATTTGATTTCTTTTCTTCTTTTTCCTATTTTCCATAATACTCTATAAATTCTGAAATAAGTCCTAAATTCACCAAAATTCACAAATATAATAATTCCACTAATTAATAAAATTTTCAATATAAATAAATTCCAAATTCACAAATTTCCCAATAATCACAACTCAATCCAAATATACCCGGAATTATTCATGAATGCATGTACAATTATTTTCATGTGCAAAAAAAATTACTATTCATGTGTATGTGTATGCCATGTTATACATGAACATGAAATGTGTTTCTTACTTTCTCGATGATTTCTCTCATTTATTGTTTTTGCCTTAACATGGGTAATAGGATGTTACAAATTGTGTTGATGATTTATTAAAAGACTTTGAAAATGATTCTTTTTGAAAAGATACATGCTTCTAAAAATAGGTTTTCGGAAATGGTTTTTGAAATATCACATGTTTATAAAAAACAAGATTCCAAACTGTGCCATTTGGGAAAATGGTTTTCAATTCATGAATTACATTATGTGGGTTTGGTGTAATCCATTCAAGTATGTCACGTGCATGTTGACCAAGTTAAAGTCTTCTCTCGCCTACCTGCTCGTGACATAGAGCTCCTTTATGGACTCCCTCAAGTTTACGTCTACGCAAAACCACTATATAGGATTGCGATAGTACGTCACTACACAGGAACATTATATGGAAATGTGTAGTTCGTCATTTTTATGGATCTACCCAAACCATTCTGATGTGCTTATGTGCTTATGATATGTGAACAAGTTTGATGTATTCATGTTTTGTAGTTTGTGAATTGACTACATGATGAGAATTTGAGAAACATGTGCTTTATGGATATAATCAGAATTTTCTATGACAACTGAATGTTTTCAAAGGTTTTTGTTTATTTTTCCATTATAAACTTGTTACCTATGAGCTTTTAAAGCTCGCCCCCTTTTCGTCCCATCTTTAGGTGAAGAGAATGAGATTGAGTAACCAAGATTTGAGGCACCATTCTACTTTTGTAATGTTTTTGTATTTTAAGTTAGATTTTGTAAACGCAAGGCTTTAGTCGTACTTTAAGTATTAATTATTCAAGAATCTTTTGTATTTTGGGATTTTATGAAATGATGTATTGTGGCTCAAAATGCCCATTAAATGTTTTGTAAAATCTTATCCTTATAGTGTTAATGAAATATTAATTATGTATGCATGATGTGAGTTGAAATTAGATATACTTGAAAAAGTTATCCACTTGAGTTGATGAATTTTGAACATGAATTGTTATGGCTTATAAGTGAGAGGTTATGGAAATGAAAGATAGGATTTTGTGGATGATGATATTTGGATGTAGGTGATAAATCAAATAAGTAGAGATTAAAGAGTTTAATGAAATAAAAATTGGTAGTTGAATTGTTATGAATGATGTTGAATTAGAGGAAGTGAATTTGGGACAATTTTCATGTCTTTCATAAGGGTAAAATTTGTATTTTTACTTCAGGGGAAAAACTATACTAATCTATGTTGGATTAGACAAATTTGTCTCTTATAAGTTGTAGTTTATCTTTCTAGCTTTCTAACGTTATATAGCATGAAATTTTTGGACATTGGAGTTGAGAGATATGATCATTAGAAGTGACAGCTACATTGATTTGAAAATTTAACCCTTTTGGAGGAAAAACTCTTTTTGGATCTTTATGGAAGTTGTAAGTCTAGAAGTCCTCTTCAAAACGATCTTTGAATGACCTTAATCCGATATTTCTAGTGAAAGTTATGCCCTTTTTATCAATATAGGTCGAAAGAAGAAGAGCATGAAGGAGAAAGTTGCAATCGTGACTTTGCGGGTTTGCGGGAAAATCGCGATCGCAACCTACAGATCCTCCCCCCAAACCTGAAACTGCTCCACTCTTTTGACTATAACTTTGTTTTCTGAACTCCAAATGACCTGATTTTTAAACCAATATATTTCTAACATATTTTTTTATCTCTTCATACAAATTTATAGCTTTTAATATTGATTCAGAAAAGATTGATCGAATCAAAGTAAGGGTATTAGTTGGAAGAGCATGAACTGGATATTTCACTAAACATACTTTGGTACCTGGTGCATATCTTGATATATAGTTTTCAAAATGAGATGATTTTTGTTTTTAAATAAACTAGAGACATAGAGCTACAAATCCTCTAAAGAAATTGAATTTTAATTTAGTCTCTAAGACTTTCAATTTCTGGATGGAATTTGAGTATAGTGTACAGTTTCAGTTTAATAATAGCCCAAAAATGTTTAAGGTCTAACTTTTATATTTCTGAACAAATTGAATGATTTTGGTGTTATTAGAAACTTAAGACAATGGGGAACAAATGTTCTGAAGAAGTCAAATTGTAATTCTAGTTGGAGGCTTCCCAAAATTGTTCTGAAATAAGAGAAATGACTTTGTTTTTAATGTTTGACTGGTGTGGACATACCACTCTTGTAGGATGCACGTTTGGATGTCACTTAGGATGTTAGGCTCGTGACTCATGAAGGTAGAGTCCCAAAACTTAATGAGTAGTAGAATTCTATTTTACTATAAGAATAGTTCAGAATTGGGGCCCAACAGTTATGGTATCAGAGAATGAAGATAAACCAATGTTGGCTAAGGAGGGTTCTTTGAAACAACCCTACAAGATAATACGCACGCTCAAGTCTTATGATTTTCCACAAGTGTTAGGCTTTAGAAACGACGTTTAACACAGAATGTAGCACCCCACTCCCACAAGACCCGAACCCGACATAGATGGTGACATCCGAGTCCGTGCCCTGCGAGGGTGGTGTGATAAAGCACTCAATCTATCAAAGGCCCATAATGTTTTTTTTCTTGAAAGTTGATAACGCAAAATGCAAAAATCAAAACTCAAATTGGGCCCACATTCATTAATAAACATTTTCACTTAACAATATTTTCAATAGCCATTCGGGCCCTTTCACAATTACAAAACACTTGAATCATTTCAGAATACATATATACACAATAAGTTGCGGAAGATATAATTCAATATAAAATAGAGAAATGCAATGCATACGCGGACCGATCCCGACCTCTATCCTTCACTTGAATGCTGTAGCTATACTCCCGTTGGCCTAATAGGGTATTCTTCTAATCCTGAAAAATAGTTGCAAATTTTGGGTAAGTTTTGCGAACTCAATGAGTGACCATCCTCGATGGCTCACCCAGTCAAATAACACATACATATATATCATATAGAATTCAAATTTCACATTCAGATCATTTAGACATTCATATTATGCATATGCCATTTGTATGAGACTCACATTTGTTCTTATTGTTGTGATTGAGTGCCTCTCACATATACAGTGTACTGGCCCGTAGGCTCAGTCGAATCAGAATATCAGCCCGTAGGCTCAGTCGAATCAAAATACCAGCCCGTAGGCTTAGTCGAATCACATAATCATAGAGCATAGCTCTACGTGGAAGCGCTTCATATAGGTCACTCAATTCACAACTCCTTTATATTTCATGCATTCATGAGATGGAATGCATCACTTACATTGCATGCACTTATTCGATCACATTCACTTATCATCGGACCGTACTCCGGCATTCAACATATAGTTGAGCATTCACTCTTTGTCTTGCATGTAATGCACATTCTGAAAACACCTAGTTCATCTTATTCACATATAATGAGCACTTCAATAATTCAAATCATTTATCACAATTATTGGACCTTCTATCCGGAATCTAAACACAATCAATCCCATTCAGAATTCAATTAATATCAAAAAGGTAAACAGAACAAACAATAGAATGAGACCATCTAGGTCTACTCACAGTACGCTCCAGATTAACATTTGCTTTCAATTTCTGGGAACGCCTGAATGTGGGAACTTGACCTGCAAAACATATTTATGCAAGACACACATCGTACACTCATCAATAATTGTACATATAACAACATTCATTTTTGTACAATTGTAATAATAGACTATGTACAATGCATGCTCAATGAAAATCCTGGGCATATGTTTTAGAACACATTTTATGCTCATTCCCATTCCAAAATTCATGTGTCTCTAATTGAACTAAGAATTACACTTCATTTGTATATGATCAATCTAAATGCTCATTTCAATCTTTACCCTTTTTATATGTCTAGCTTATTCATAAGCTTACACTTCAAGAACAGTTGGTTACTTTATATCATAACTCAATTTCTCATCATCTCTTATCTATCCTCATATGATCTCATAATATCCAATTTCCATTCATGGTTTAGCACTTCATACTTATAAACACACTTAGGTAGGATTCTCTTAATTTCCTCAGACAAACCAAATCTCATTCAATAGGAATCCACTTTAAGATCCCACAATGCATAATCAATGAAATAGATTCTAGAATATTCCAACCCAAGCATTTTCTAAACTCCATATACTAGAATCTTTACAAAGATTCAAAGATTCAATTGATCATCCCTTGATTCTTCACCAAATGAAGAGATTTTCAGCTCAAATGGAAGCTCTTTTCTTCTTCTTCCTTATTCTCTTCTTGAACACTTCAAAACCTCTCTTGAAGGCCAAGGAATTTAAAACCCTAACTTGTTTTCTCTTCCTTCGCTCACTCATTTTTTTTCATGTTCTCTCTTATCTCTTTTCTAATCCACTCATTTGGCTTCTCTAGAATCTTCTCATTCACGTTTTTCCTTTATTTATAAGTAGAACAACACTTCTTCTTCCATTTATGCCCTTAATGAGTGAGAATTGTCCCATTTACCCTTTTATTTGTGTCTTATGCCTTTTATATTTAAGTGTCTTGCCAATTGCAACCTTGTATATTCTAACATAACACTTTCTTCTAGAAGACTCTTCTATATTGTCTTACATTTCCAATGACACCAAAAGCATTCAATTTGGTTCAGTGATTCAGAAGTTACACTTCAAACATTTTGGACTGTTCTTGTCCATAACAGTATACTATGCATAAATTCCATAAGAATTTTAGACATCCTAGAGACTGAATCAAATTCCAAGTCCTTCATACCATTTGTAGCTCCATGTCTCTAATTCACCACGAATCAGAAATAATCTCATTTTGATTTATATAAATCAAGATATCATCAAAACACTGAAGTATGTTCAGTGGGATAACACCAGTTCATATCCTTTAAGAGCACCCTCACTGTACTCGTCCCACTATTTTCACTTAATCTCTCTCCATAATATTCATATAACTTCTATGTTTGGTGGAGATATAGATAAAGTTCTTAAAAATCCAGTGGTTTAATAATAAAGTCATTTGGAGGTCTAGAGAAGAAGTTATGGCCAAAAGAATCCAACATGTTCATATTCTCACCCGAAACGTACATATCTCAGTACGAATGCCATAACATTTGCTACAGAGGTCTGATTGACTTCATTTTTGGATCATTAGAAAGAGGCCTTCTGGATATAAAACTTTCATGAAGACCGTGAAGGCCAATCCTATCGTCTAACTTCTATATCGTCTCACTTTTGCATTGTCTCACTTTCCTTTCGTCTTAGTTCTATCGTCTCATTTCTATCGTCTGCTTTTTCATCGTCTGCTTTTTGCGTCTGCTTTTTCCGTCTGCTTTTTCCATCTGCTTTTTGCATCTGCTTTTTCCTTTTCCATCTGCTTTTTTGCTTCTGCTTTTTTGTCTACTTTTTGCGTCTGCTTTTTTCGTTTGCTTTTTTGCGTCTGCTTTTTTTGTCTGCTTTTTACTTCCAGAATGTATCCACTTATAACAATCATAACTTTTGATTTCGATATCCAAAATTTACAAAATTTATACCGTTGGAAAGATAAAATAAAGATCTACAATTTTAAGAAGGATATTTTGCCAAAATCCATCTTTATCAATCCCAAATTTTCCCCTAAAATTCAAAGATAAATTTTTCATTCATACACCAACACTGCACCCAATTCTTCACTTCATGACAATATTTGAAACTCTTAAACACAGAATTGAAATTCGATGTCTTCATACAAAATGTATCCATATATCTCTAGTTTAATCCAAATCAAGAATCATCTTGTTTGAATTACTAGAGAAAACTTTGTGGCTAAAAGACTGAAGCATATTCAGTGAATATTTTTCCAGATCACTACCAATCTTGTTTCTAAATCTTCCCTTATCACAAGTCATACCAAAATCACTCCTTCTACTTCTCATTTTCAATAAAATCATATTTAATACCCAGAAGTTGCCAATGAATGCATGTATGACTTTTTATGTGAAAACATTCCGTATTTATGTGCATATATGCTAACATGATGCATGAGTAAGAAAATGCATTGTCTTAATTTTTCTTTGAGCTCGCATGTACCGAAATTTCGGGTCACAACCTTTAATATGGGGATGGAATGTTACACAGAAGCACCAACATGGGCCACGATCATGAAAAAAGCTCGAGCATAGGGCCACAATCGTGAGGGGAATTTGCCATGATTATGATAGAGAGTCAAAAAAGCTAGGCACGATAGTGCCACTGAGGGCCACGATCATAGCCTATGTATAGACAGATGTAGGTTCACTTTTGAATTTTATTTCATTTGGAAACCTTAAAAAGAAAGAGAAAGAAGAGAGTGAGAGAAAGGTACAATAGGAAGAACGAGGAAGAAGAAGTGGATCTCGACACCAGTGCTCCCCATATCAGGTGGTATCCTGACGTTGCTGCTTTCCTGATTTATCCAACCTAAGTTTCATTTTCTCTTCATTTACGTTTCATTTAAATGTATGAAGTTGAGATGGAGTGTATGGAAATGGATTTTGGGTCGTTGATAATGTTCTAAACTTTCCTTTAGGATTTTAGTTTGATTGAATGCTGAATTAGTTATTTTGTGTTTACTTGTTTAGGAGTTGTGATTGATTAATGTATTTGCGTGTTTCAGTAATAAATTAAGAGGGTGAGTCAGATAAAAATGATTAGATCAGATTAATAAGAGTTAGGCGATGTAATTGACCACTTAATCAATCTAGTCGGTAATTTTATGGAGAGTGGTGCAAGACCTAATTATTTATTACAAAGCTTTAGAACTAATTAGAATTGTGGATAATTTGTGAATTGAGAGATTGCAAATTTCATAATTTGATTAAGGTTTACAATTTAGGGTTTAATGGTTATAACTCGAGAGAGAGTAATCAACCCTATGATCATCTAGAATCAACATCCCATAAACACATAAATGTATATATTAGCATTAATGATAGGTAAAATCCCCTCTCTTGTAACTTAATTAATTCTCTTGATGGATTTCCTTTATGACCTATATGACTGCTTAGTTTAATTATGTTTTGTTATCTTGAAATCAAAGTTTCTGCACTTTTTTTACATTATTTGTTTGTTACTAGTTTGTTTGATTTAGTTTACTTTTCAGTTTATTATTTGAATTTGAGTTTTAAAAAAGCACAACTAGAATTAAGTGGTGCCTAAGCACAATCTACATGGGATGATATCTGTCTTTTACTATAAGTAGCAACCCGTATACCTGTAGTTTTTAGCATAAAACAAGTAGTTTGTTTTTTTTGGAATCAACAAGTTTTTGGCATCGTTACCAAGGATTGTTTTGTTTAGCTTCTTATTTAGTTTGGGTGACTTTGATTTAAGAGTGTTTGATACTCTTCCTTACATTTTTGTAGGTGCAAGAACACAAGGAGCATGAGAAGGTCTAATGAACTTAACAAAGAAGAGTTGTCAGACATTACAAGGCACGAAAGAGGGTTAAGAAGGGCTAGACATCAAGACATAATACAAAGGAATATGGAAGAAGAAGGAGATCAAGGAGAAGCTGAGAGGAAATTGATAGACTTTATGTGGTTAGGGCTTAGTCCTTAAGGATTTGCAAGGCTTGTGGTTCAAGCTAATAACTTTGAGATCAAGCCGAAACTCCTCAACATACTTCAGAGCAGTATGCAGTTTATAGGTTGTTAAACGAAGATCTGAACATCGATATTGGTAATTTCTTGGAGATATATGACACCTTCAGGTTTAATACGATGTGTGATGATGTTGTGAGGTAAAGATTGTTTTCTTTTACCTTGAGTAATCGAGCAAAGACATGGTATAACTCACTCAGAGCAGGGAAAATCACTACTTAGGAGTAGCTAGCATAAACTTTCTTGCCTAAGTACTTCCCCTTGACTAAGAAAATAAGAATCATCAAGGAGATCACAAACTTTCGACAAAGTGATAGGGAGTTGTTGTACGAAGCCTAGGAGAGATTTAAGGAATTACAAAGGAGCTGCCCCCACCCCAACCTTCTTAGGGAGTTCCAAAATTCTACAGTTGTGTGAATCAGAGCACAATGGGAACCATAGATGTAGTTACAGGAGGGTGTTTGATGAGGAAAACTATTGATGTAGCTTATAACCTTTTAGAAGAATTGGCAAGCAACAACTGCATGTGGTCAAATGAAAAGAGTAAGCAAGGGCCTAAGGAGCAAATAGGGATGATTCCAATTGACTTTGTGACAGCTTTATAATCATAAATTACTGCTCTAACCAAGCAGTTGAGCAACATGCAAGGAGCTTCTTCATCCATAGTTAAGGCCATGCAATTACAATGTGAGTTATGTGGGTAAGATAACTATGACATAGCTGAAAGCTTCTTATTAGGAGCTAGTTTTACAGAACAAGTAAATTGTTTAGGCCAGCCACAAAGTGGTAACAATCCATACTCTTAACACTTACATTCCTAGGGGAAAAAACCACCCAAATTTTTCATGGAATAGTAAAAATGCTAGTGGCCAAGTGAGAGCACAAGGACCTCCTAGAGTTTAGCAAGACCGAATTAAGTCTTGGAGAGCAAAAAGGATAAGTTAATGGACATATTGGTTTCAAAATTCTTAAGTCAAAAGGAAGGTTAAACAAGACAAGAAGATAGACAGAAGAGCATGGAGAAAGTTTAACCAGATTGTGAAGAACCACGCTTCATACTTCCACAACTTGGAGGTACAGGTAGGTCAACTTCCTAATGCTTTATCTTCTAGGAATGCAGGAAGCTTACTAAGCAACACCAAGGCTAGTCTAAAGGAACAACTCAAGGCAATCACACTTAGGAGTGGCAAGCAATTGAAGGAGCCAAGTGTGCAAAAGGATAGACAACAAAAAGGAGAAAGGTAAAGGCAAAGAGATAGAAGAAGAGAAGGTAGAAGAGAAAGAAAAAGAAAAGCCATATGTTCCACAACCATCCTACAATTCTAAGATTCTATATCTACAGAGGGTGAGACAACATCGAGTAGATACTCAATTCTCCATATTCTTAAAGAAGTTGAAGAAGCTTCAAATTAATTTGCCTTTGGTGGAAGCATTGGAGTGTATGCCCAAGTATGCAAAGTTTCTCAAGGACATATTAATGCACAAATGCACTTGGGTGGACAATCAGACGGTGACCTTGATGGAGAACTATAATTTGATCATCACAAGCACAATGCCTTCAAAACTATAAGATCCAGGGAGTTTTACTATTCTATGTGTTGTTAGTGAATTTGAATTTTCTAAATGTTTATGCGCAAGCATTAACTTGATGCCTTTGTCTATTTTCAGGAAATTAGGGCTAGGAGATGTCAAGCCAACATCCATGCTTATCCAATATGTAGATCAATCCATCAAAAGACCATTTGGGGTAGTAAAAGGTGCTCTGGTAAAAGTGGATAACTTTATAATTCTCGTTGATTTTGTTGTGATGGATTTTGAAGAAGATATGAATTGCCCATTGATTTTGGCTAGGCCCTTTATAAATAATAGTATGGAATTAGTTGATGTGTATAAAGAAAACTGGTTTTAAAAAATGGTGATGAGTTGGTTGAATTCAATATGACTAAATCTTTGAAGAAGCTAGTGGATGATTGTGAGAAGAAAGTTGAGGAAGTTATTGAAGTGTATAGGGATAAGAGTTTGAGCGAAGAGGAATTGCGTGAGGAGGGTGAGCAAGAGAAGTTAAAGAGAACAAATGCACCTATACCACCCTTCAATATAATGCCACCCATAGTATAACTAAAATCCTCACCTTCCCACTTGAGATACACATTTCTAGGTAAGGAACACACCCTACCCATCATCATTGCCAACCAATTGGATTTTGAGGAAGAAGACAACACCGTTAAGAAGAGGATCAGAGTTATACGGTGGCAAATTTCTAATATTAGCGGGATTAGTGCCAATGTGGTGATGTATAGGATTAACCTTGAATAAGGATGTAAGATAGTGAGAAAGAGGCAAAGAAGGTTAAATCCAAACATGCAGCAGGTTGTAATGAAGGAAGTGGTGAAGCTTTTAGATGCAGATATTATATACCCAATTTTAGATAACGAGTCGGTGAGTCCGATGCAATATGTACCTAATAAGGGAGGCATGATAGTGATAGAGAATGAAAAAGGTGAAAAGATTTCCCCTAGGAACATCACAGGTTGGAGAGTATTCACTAACTATAGGAAGCTCAATTTGGCCACCAAGAAAGACTATTTCCCATTAGCTTGTGTGGACCACATGATTGATAGGGTGGCTAGCCATGTTTTTTATTATTTTCTTGATAGATATTTAATGTACAATCAAGTGTCTTTTTCTTATAGGAGAGAAAAGACACCTGATTGTACATTAAATATCTACTTTCACTTATCCTTACAGGACTTTTTCTTATAGGAGGATGCCTTTTGGTTTATGCAATGCCCTAACCACATTCTAAAGGTGCATGATGGCCATCTTTGCAAATATGAATGAAGATTTCATGGAGGTATTTATAAATGACTTCTTTATTTTTGGAGACTCTTTTGATCATTGCTTGTTTAATTTGGATAGAGCATTACAAAGATGTGAGGAGTCTCATTTAGTCTTGAATTGGGAGAAGTATCATTTAATGGTCTAAGAGAGACTTGTTTTAGGCCATAAGATCTCATGCAGGGGGATTGAGGTAAATCAAGTTAAGACTAAAGTGACTGAAAAGCTCCCACCTCCTACCAACATTAAGGGAACCCGAGCATTCCTTGATCATATAAGGTTCTACAGATGGTTTATCAAAGACTTTTCTCTTATTATTATACCCTTGATTCACTTGTTAGTTAAAGATGTGTCTTTTGTGTTTGTTGATGATTGTTTATATGCTTTTAATAAGTTAAAGAAGGCACAATAGCACTAATTTTGATGTCACCAGACTGGTCAATTCCTTCAAGATCATGTATAATGCAAGCAACTACATCATTGGTTATGTACTCAGACAATAGAAGAAGAAGAGGCTATATGCAATTTACTACTCTAGCAAGACCTTGATGGGAGCATAATTGAACTACACAACTACTGAGAAAGAGTTGCTTGCAGTAGTATTTACATGTGAAAATTTTAGTTTTTATTTTTTGGGCTCACAAGTTATTGTTTTTATAGATCATATGACGTTGTGTTATCTCTTTACAAAGAAGGATGCCAAGGCTAGGCTCGTCTGATAGGTGCTTCTGCTCCAAGAATTCAACATTGAGATTAAGGACAAAAAATGAGCATAAAATGTTGTAGCGAACTACCTATCAAGACTTGAAGGGGTACAAAATGAAGAGGAAGAGGAAATTGAAGAGCATTTTCCTTACGAAGCCTTAATGATGGTATAAAATCCTTTTTTTCCTTGGTTTGCAGATGTTGCCAATTATCTCTCAGGTGGTATTCTTCCCCCAATCTCTCGCATCAACAAAGGAAGCATTTCTTATTTCAATGTTCTTTCTATATTTGGGATGAATCTATGCTATATAAAATATGTGGACATATTGATTCTGTTGGAACCCCACCCTGGTGAGTCACGTGTCCAACGTCCTACGTAACATCTGAACGCGCAGCCCACAAGGGAGGAATTCCCCACCACGTCAAATCTCAAATATAAACTTATTTTAATTCCATCTGAACATATCTTATAAAGCTCACCTTAATTTCCCTCTTGAAGATTTAAATCCTTAGGGCCCAAATTGAAAACCGAATTCTAGCTAAAAATAAAATTTCATGTCTCTAGGTTAATTAGAATCAAAAATCTCCCCAATCGGATCTCTATAAATCGAGAAATCGCCCAAATATGGAATCATATTCAATATCTCTATTCAATTGTCTCCCTTCGATTTATTCTAAATTTTGCATGAGAAGGTAGAGAATTTTCTTAGAAAACCAAAGCATCAAAAATCAATTAAATCGGAGCTCAAACGAAAAAATTACAAACAAAAGAGTAAGAGGAGGTTGAAATTTGGAAAAATAGGAAAAAGCAGAAAATAAAATAAATAGAAAAAAATTATAAATGCAAAAGACGTCGCCTCGCGGGCGAGCCGCCTGCGAGTTCTGAAAATAAAATTTTCCCTTTTTTTCTTGACTAACCAACATCCAAAATTAATAACTTTCCACACAGAATTCCAAAATTCGAAATTTTGGTATCAATAAAAAGTTAAAAGGAAGTTCTACAAATTCCATGAAGGATTTAAAAACTAATTTGGTCATTAAGGGAGTCAAAAGCTACCTCAAAATGACTGCCCAAATTAAAAAAATATCCTACATAAAACATAATCTTGAAAAATTATATCTATCATCACAATGGCCCAAAAATGCCACATTTTACATCAGTGGAAAGAATAAAAGACATTCTACATCTTTCATGAAGGATGAAAAAATCAATTTAGTCTCTAAAGGAGGTAAAAACTTTTTCAAAACTATTACCTATAAAAAGACAATTCAAACAGTAACTGAATTTTTCCAAACCTCATAACTTCTTACTCCTAAACCCAAAAATTGTTGGGCCCCAAATCGTATTAAGCATGTTTATGTTATTTTTGAGGTTTAATTTGAATTTTACTTTTAGTTGGAATAAATTGAGATTTATAATGTTTAGAGGGATAAAAATTAAATGTGTGATTAGTTTAAATTAGAATTGAATTGTTGCTAGAAGTTGAGAGGAATAAAATGACTTAGGGGCAATTTAGGTATTCCACTATTAGTTTTAAAGACTAAGACTAGGAGGGAAGGCTAGATTGGTCCTTACAAGTTTCATTTAATACAAAAGAAAGAGAAAT
>JANTNU010000008.1:25807252-25835373 GCA_024752395.1 Erythroxylum havanense
CCTTTAGCTTTAAACTTGGTCAATTTGCCTTTCCTCTAACTCCTCTTGCCTCTCTTGACCTTCATCAAAACACAAAACCCCACATTAACATGAGATGTCAAAATTGGCAATTCTTAGGAAATGAAAGCATGAAATTGATCCTATAAAACCTTACCCATACTCTTCCTAAGCCATTTAAACCAAAACCTTTCAAAAATTCCAAAGGGTTTTAAAAACAACTTACCTTAAAAGCCACCCACGAAAATCACTTCTTGCCTCTAATGGGGGATTTCAGCTTCCTCTTCCTTTTTCCTTCTTAAAGAACTCTCAAATTCTCTTTTCTGAAGAAAGAATTGACAAAACCCTAATCTCCTCTTCTTCTTCTTCTTCTTCTTTTCTCCACTGAAGGTCTCCCTCTTTTCTTTTCTTTGTAAATTTCGTAATTCTCTTTCAAAAGCCTTAGCCAATTTTTGTCTCTTAACTTTCAAGCCTAAGTCCAAAATGATGTAGTTTTACTCTTCCTCCTTTTTACTTGCAATTTTTGTCCTCTTCACTCACTCATACGACCATACCTCTCTTGTTTCCTTTCTTCTTGATTTAATGATTCTAATAAAGACTAAATTACCCCTCCTTATTAGCCTTATACTTTAAGAACCTAAGTGATCTACCCAAAGTGCCCCATACCATCTTATTCTTTTAATTTCTAACAACATACAAAACTCTAATTTAAACTTAATCCCTCCATTTAATTTCATCAACCTAAGCACTAAACCTCCAATTATTCTAACCAAAAGAAAATAAGCGAACTAAACCTCAAAATAAATTTAAACATGCTTATTTAATAAGAAAGAGGAATTGGGGCCCAACAGATTCACAAATGTGTCCTTAAAGATGAAATGCCTGAAGTTTTGACTTAGTGTCATAGTTTAGTTTATGCAGGCCACTGTAGAGCAAACAAGATAGCTACCTGCACTTTGGAGTATGGATTCTACTAGACAAACTTGTTCAAAGATGCTCGAGATTTTGCATTGCTTTGTGATAGGTGACAAAGAGTGGGTAATATTTCAAAGAGAGAAGAGATGCCACTTTCAAACATCATAGAGGTGGAGATATTTGATGTGTAGGGGCTTAGATTTGATGGGCCCATTCCCATCTTCCCTAGGTAACTCTTATATATTGGTTGGAGTTAATTATGTGTCCAGGTGGGTCGAAGCAATTGCTACTCCAACAAATGATGGCAAGGTGGTGCAACAATTCATCAAGAAGATCTTTACTAAATTTGGGGTTACCTAGAGCTATCATAAATGGTGGAGGGAGTCACTTTTGCAACAATCCCTTTGAGGCTCTTCTGAGGAAATATAATGTTCATCATAGAGTGGTAACCCTTTACCACTTGCAAATGAGTGGCCAAGTGTAGGTGCTAGAAATGATTAGGCTTTGAAGTTGGATGGTACGTTGTGGGCTTATAGGAAGACTTTCAAAACTCATATAGGTACAACACCATGTGTGTGGCAAAGCTTGCCGTTTACCATAAGAGTTAAAGTATAGAGCCTAATGGGCAATTAGAAAATTGAACATGGAATGGAAGCTAGTAGGCAAGAAGAGATTGTTAGAACTTTATGAATTGGAGGAGTTAAGGTATGATGCATATGAAAATGCCAAGTTGTATAAGGAAAAGCCTAAGAAGTGGCATGATGTCCAGATCAAGAAGAAGGAATTCAAGACTGGGGACTCAATGTTGTTGCTCAATTCATGACTTTGATTATTTCCCAGAAAGCTCAAGTCAAGATGAAGTGGCCCCTTCAAGGTTATTCAAGTGTTTCCCCATGGAGATTTCATGTGAGAAAATTATAAGGGTGAAAATTTTAAGGTTAATGGGCATAGGTGCAAGCTATACTTTGGAGGGCCATTCTTATAAGAAAGGGAAGTACTTTCTTTCCTTTCACTCACTCTTTCATGATTGCACATGGAATGGTCAAGCTAGAGACCTTAACTTAGTATGTTTGTCTTTCATCTGCTTGTCTTTATGTTAGTGTGGTTTTGCTTTGATTTGATAGTTTTTTGTTTTATTTTAATTAGGTTTTAATTTGTTTCATCCGTCAATCTCTTAATGTTTAGGTGCTCAATGATGTGTTTTGAGGTTACTTGAAGGTTTTTTGTGCACATTTAGTGTTAGGTGGTTTTGAATTTCGTTGTTGGAGTAGTTTGAATTTAATAAATATCTCGAAAGGATAGAGGATTGTGCAGCTTAGGATAGCTATGAAGGTGAGTTTGAGGTACAAGGTGAAAATATTATGTTAAGGAAGGATCTTGGGGGTAAAATGAGGAGAAAGACAAAAAGTTAGCAAAGTACAGGAAAGGCCACGATCAACCACGATTATGGCCATCATCAGCAAGGGATATACATCACATCCATCGATACTTTGAAGCTCAAGGAATATAACTACCACCTCCAACACCATCCCTTCCTTAGTCACCATGAGTTCGTGTTTTAACCCATTTAGCTCCTATTGTTGTTTTTGCTTTCCATATATTGTGTTTGATTTCCCCTTTGTGTGTTTGTATATCTCCCTATCACATTAAGGAAAATGTGTTGTTCAAGTATGGGAGTTATTCTTTGCATTTGTGTTTGCATTTTTGCATGAAATTTAGGATGCATGTTAGGTTGTTAGTATTAGGTGTGTCATTTCCCTAACATTTGAATCTTTGTGGTGAACGTGTTGCTATGAGATTCTATCATGCTAGTTGAAATGAGATTAAATGCATGCATGAATTCAAATTAGGCTACTTGAGTGGAGAGTGAACCATGTGGAGTGTTGAAAGTAGTTGGCTACATAAGTTTACTTAGAGCTTGAAACTTGAGCAATAAGGTAGTGTATAGAAGCATAATGGATTTTTGTTTGAGCCTATGTGTGGAATTGAGCCTTTATGAACCCATTCTATAATCATTTCATTTCCTTGTTTGTATGATGCCTCCTTAAGTAATTAACTTCAAAATTTGCTTTCAATTGATTTAAATCTACTAGATGCATGTTAGATAGAAATGATCAAGGCCCTTTTTGTTTTAACCTTTTGGCTTAAATGACCTACCCTTTTGTTATCCCTTGCTAGCCCTATTGAGCCTTTAACCTTTTGTCTATTGAAATCACCCCATTTTGAAACCTAGAAACCCCATCAGCTTGCCCAATCACAAGTTAATAAAGTGCTAAGTGATACTTTAGTTTGGCATTTTTTTGCTACAATTGTTTTCCTTTCTGAGATGTTTTGAGCATATTTTAGTACTTCTACTCTTAGATCACATTGCATATATTTTCTATTTTCTATTTATTGTTTCTTTATTATGATAAAAAAGAGAGAGAAAAGAAAAGAAAAAATTAAATGATAAAAAAGGAAGAAAAGAAAAGGAATAACATGTAGGAGCATCAATAAGTGCAGAGTAGTAGTCAAATCCATTTGCATATCTCATAACTTTATTTTTGTCATCCCTTTGTACATTTAGTACTTTATAAATGCTTGTGATAAACCCCTAACTCCTTTTTGATCCACCTTAACCATAGCCACATTACAACCAGAAACAAAGTCCTTTTGATCTATCTTAGCATGTAATCATTGTGGAGGATAATTGGTGTATTAGTAAGCCTATGATAATATGATTTCCAATAGGAATTTTGAACGAAACACTAACCATTAAACACTTGAGAGAAATGAGTGAAATCCGTAAGGAAGGTCCATTTTAAGTTTAAACTTATCTTTGAGAGATGGTTTCATGAGTTGAGTTTGCTTATATGCACTAAAGAAAATTAATTATGATGTGTGTAGTAGCTTGACACTTGAGTTGGCCAAAGTTTAAGGGATTGCATGCTTTAATCTTTGTGAAAATGAAGTGATAGAAATTTATTAGTTGCATTTGATTTTTTCTTGAGGATAAGCAAAAGTTTAAATGTGGGTATGTTAATAGGTGTAGGTTGCACTGTATTTTTTTAGGTAGTTTGGTGTGTGGTTAGTTATTAATTTGATTATTTAGTACGTGTTTAGGTTAGAATTGTGTTAGTTCATAAATATTTGTGTTTTAAGTGTTTTTTGGTTGAGAACATGTATTTGAGCATCAATTTTTTATATATGAGGTGGTGTGATGAGTTTGTTAGTGTTTCAGGGCATTCATAGGATTTTCAAAGGAGACTCGAACAAAAACACAGGCTCACGATTGTGGCAGATAGGCCACAATCATGAGGGTAGCACTAACACAGGTCAATGATTGTGGCCTGATCCCAACGATCGTGATAGAGAGTTAAACAAGTAGACAGACACAGGGTTGTTTTCAAATTCGAATTTTCAATGGACATTTTGGATATTTCAGACCATAGAAAGACACTAGGGTTACCTTAATTGGAAAATACTATAAAAGCATTAAGATGTAACCCTAAAAAGAAACCTTTACAATCAACCTCCATCTGAAAACCTTAAAGAGAGAGAGAGAGAGAGAGAAAGAGAAAAAGAAGAGGAAGAAGAAATAGATCCCGATGTTGCTACTTCCCAAATCAGGTGGTATCCCGAAACTAGTGCCTTCTCTATTTGTCGAACCTAAGTTCCATTTTGTCTTCATTTCCTTTCTCATTTAAATGTATGAAGCTGAGATGGATTGTATGGAAGTAGATTTCGAGTTGTTGATAATGTTCTAAACTCTCCTTTGGGATTTTACTTTGAGTTAATGTTGAATTATTTATTTTTGTGTTTATTGGTTTGGTTGTTATGATTGATTAATGTATTTCTATGTTTTGGTAACAAACTGAAAGAGTGAGCCAGATAAAAATGATTAGATTGAATTAAAAGAGTTAGGAGATCGAATTGACTACTTAATCAATCTAGTCGGTAATTTCATAGGGATATATCATGTGTAAGACCTGATTGTTTATTAGAAAGCTTTAGAAGTAATTAGAATTGTGGGTAATTTGTGAATTGAGAGATTGCAAGTTTCATAATTCGATTAGGGTTACCAATTTAAGGTTTAATAGTTATCACTCGAGATAGAGTAATCAACTTTTCAGTTGTCTCGAATCAACACCCCATAATCACATAAATGGCTAGATTAGGATTAATGATAGGTAAAGTCCCCTCTCTCATAACTTGATTTACTCTCTTGATGGATTTCCATTATGACTTACGTGACCACTTAGTTTAATTATGGCTTTTAATCTTGAAATCAAAGTTTCTACACTTTTGTTACATTATTTTTTCATTGATAGTTTGTTTGATTTAGTTTATTTTTTAGTTTATTATTCGAATTTTAGTCTTAAACAAAGCAAAACTTGAATTAAGTGGTGCATAATCACAATCTCTATAGGGCGATATCAACTTTTTATTACAAACACTACAAGAAAAGCAGCAATTAACGACGAAAAGTTATCGACAAAAAATAAACCATTGCAAATTACTGACAAAAACATAATTTTTGTTGGTAAAATTGTCAGGAAAAAAATCTCATTTAGCAGTTGTACTAATATCCATCGTTAAATTTGGAGGAAAATCATCCTGAAAATTTTTTTGATGGACTTTAGTGATAGTATAAGATGTTCGTCAGTAAATAAGGAGGAAATTATTGGCAGGATTAGAAGATGTTGAGTTTACTAACTGAAATTGTTAGTCGGTAAATTCTTGGAGGACTTTAGTGACGGTATAAAATTTTCGTCGAAAAATAAGGTAGGAATTGTTGGCGAAATTAAAAATGTTTAAGTTTACCGATGTAAATTTTCCGTCAGTAAATCGGTAAATAGGGCAGGAAATGTTGGCAGAATTTAAAAAGTTTGAATTTAGAGACGGAAATTTTTCATCAGTAAATTTTGAACGAAACAACATCATTTTCTTTTACATTAAACCCACTCGAAGTTCTCCTCTCCCCCCCCACTCTTCTTTTTCCTGCCGCATCCCTCTCCTACTGCTGGCATTTGCCACTTTATGGAAACTCCAAGCCTGTTAGTTTTTTTAATTACAAATATTTACTTCACTTTAGTTCCTCTTTTCTTTTTCTAAGTTTGTTATTCATTTCATATTGAAGCCTTTCCCTTTATTCAATTTCAATCATGGCTTTAATATCACTTATTTTAGATGTTAAATATATCTCAAATTGCTGAGGAAAACTTCAATTAGATTCTTTTCTATGGAACATAACTATTTAGCTTTTCATTTTCACCATTTTGACTATGGAAGTTAGCAGGAAATTCACAGGATTTACCCTATTCACCATCATCTTCACTTATTGCGCAGCAATCACTACAACAACAACAGGTTCTAACCACCTGCTCCTCAGTTTTACTATCCACTTATATTATTTTTCTAACAAAAAGCTTCTAAACTTTGCCTTCAGGATTATTAGTATCTTGCATTGCTATCGGTTGGAAGAGAAAAGGAAACAAAATTTCTCAAATAAAGTTGAAATTTCTTGCTTGAAAGAAGGAGAATCTAGAAACAATACACATAAAGAAGTAGTTGTTATACAAAGTATATGAGCCAATCGAATAAGTGAATTTAGGAAGTGGAATTTTTAATACATTTCATCAATCAAAGTCCACTGTGTTAAATAATATTGGTTAATGCATCATACAAGTGGCAGAAAATGTATCCCTTATTGATGACAGGATTTTGAGAGCTTACTGGCTATAAAAGCAGCTTGCTTGCCTATGGAAGCACCGTTAAAGGATAAAAAACAAAGTAACTCTACTTGTTCATTTCCTAAATTGCAGCTGTTGTGGTCGACTCTTTGTAAATTCTGACAAGCTTCAGGTAATTGGTTGAAAAATGTTTTTGTCGTAATAGAATTAGCTTTAGACTTGTCTGATCTTCGTTGGTTTATTTTGTAGCTTCTTTTTAACTTCATTGATCTTCAGAGAACTATCAGGCCTGGAACTTACAATGTTGTAAGGGATTACCAAAAATTTTAGTACTTCGTTGATTACCAAAAATGGTGTTTACAAATGCAATGCTTAAGTACCTATCCTCTTATGGTGAATGATAATTATACTTCTCAATTGGTGCACTGTTGTACCACAAATGTGATGCACTGGATCTCATTGTTTTGTGTTGTTGTTGAGCAGGTGAGGCCATATCCTACATGTACTTTCAGAATTAATGAAAAAATAGTAGCAAAAAAAGGAAAGTAAAGATCCCGTGTTTATTTATCATATTCATATTTGATAATGTTTGAAATAGGGCAAATTGTGAAGTTTTTGATCTGGCTACATATGATTCCAAACCTTTTGACTTTTGTATATAAGGACAAGGTTGTTGATTTTCATGGGAACATACATGATCCTTGGACAGTTGGCAATGTGTCTAATGATTGTGATACAACTGGTGGAGGGGGCACTTTGCAGGCGAGTATTTTTCCTCTCTACTTGCTTTCAATCTATCTGATTACTTTTTAGAAAGTTTCTTGATTTTGATAAGATGAATAGCATGATGAAGATAGATTCTTAAATAAAAAGGTTTTGTGGTAAAAACAGATATGGAAAATGAGTGATTTACTCTATCGGCCAGAGGATAAGGTTTTGACCGAGCTTAAAAATTTTAAGTCGCATGTTGTTTCATGTGGTTCGAAGGTGTGAGGAGTCAAATATGTATTAACCATTAGGAACCATGAAAAGAACTCTAGCAGTGAGTTCATATTATGATTTAACTGTGTTGTATTTTTCAATTTGAACATATATGATAGATATTGGTAGGGATGTTGATGCATGTACTTTGTGGATGTACATCTATTTCTGTACTTAGATAATGCTTTGAAAGTTATTCTTTGAAAAAACTAAAACCAGGTAGAAGTTCTTAGAATGGTTGTTTCAAATTGATTGTGATGATATATGTTGTTCCTTGAAATCAATTGGGTGTGGGAGTGGATTGTTCGTGTTCATGAAGGTGGATTTTTAAAAAAAGTTTTTAGTTATTTACCGACGGAAAAAGAAGTCTATTAGTAAATTAATTCAATTTACCTAAAGAAAAACTATCAATAAATTTTCTGTCGGTAAATTTATTGTCCAAACACATACAGAATAATTGTCGGAATATATACCAACAATACAAATTTTTCGTCGATATATTCACCGACGATAAAAAAATTTTCTCGCGAAATTTACTGACGGTCATTTCTCCAATGCCTTTTTTTCATCAGTAAATTTTGTCGCTAAATAACCCTTCCGACGGAATATTTAAATGTCCTCGGTAATTTTCCGTCGCTATTTCCCCCTTTTCTTGTCATGAAGTAATGACTCATGTACTTGCAGTTTTTAGCGTATAAAAAATATTTCGTTTTTTTTCAATTAACATATTTTCATCTATTAAACTATAATATAGTGTTCACAAATATCGATTGTTAATCCATAGGGATTTCAAATACTAGTAATAACTTCTTTTCTATCATCTAACCATCAAATATAATGATTTAATTAAAACTAAAGCAAACTAAAATTCAACATAGTAATAAACTAGAACATAGACAACATTAAGATTGAAAAATATCAAATAACTAGTACTTAGGTATTGAATCCCCTTAAAAAATTTTAAGTATTAGTCATTTATCATGCAATTTAATTATTAATCATTACACTGTGTATTATGCTAATATCTATCTCAATAATATAACAACTAATCCTTGGTTGATTAATTGAAACCTTTTTCTAGTCAGATCTCCAAAGATTGCATTATTCAATTTGTGAATTTCATTATTAGGTTTTATCCTAATCTAAATATTTATGTCAACTTATATTTAGGTTTACATGCAACTCTTTCACATTATGATAGATTTAAACTTACAAAAGGATTTCTTAATCTCAATCATACGAAATCATACATTGAACAAATATCTCAAGCATATTAATTCAAGTATAAAAACACATAATTTAATTGTAATGAATCAATTAATAAAATTGCATTAAATAAAGAATCATGTTATAAGGTTCATACCACTTAGGTTTCATCATACATAGGAACTAAGCAAATTTAGTTCATAAACATAGAAAATAGAACCAACATCAAAAGTTTAGAAAAATAATTAAAAAGAAAAGAATCCATAATATATATCCCTTTTTCTCTAATATATTCCCCTTGAAACTTCAATAGAAAGTTTTTCTTTATCGGATTTCTAAAATAATCTACGGGTTTTCCTACTATCTAATTATGTTTCAAACTCTAACTTTTCCACTAAATTATTCTTCAACTACTACTTTCATGGCTCCTGTTTATAATCTCCTTTAATATTGCATTTTATAATGTGAAATTAGGGTTTTAGAGTGGAAATGATCAGTCACATGACTATATGTATGACCTTATCTTCAAAGGCAATTCAAAATCACACATATATATGCTCCTAAGAGCTTATACAAGCATGGGACATGACTGTGTATGTGACTTACTTGTGCTTGTCTCTCTTCAACAAAAAGTTTTTTAAAGCCATATACATTCACAGTGACTTACACGGTCTCTTACTTTATTATATATGTTACTTATACGAGTATGTATTTTAAAAACAGCTCCAATTCTTTTGTTTTTTTTTTCCGAGAACTTAATTCTTTTCATATTGACCCAAAAGGTAATTGAGACCCAAAAATACAATAGAAGATATATAAGTAACAAAAATAATAAAAACTCTCAATTAATCATATAAATACACTAAATATAGGAATAAAAACATAGTCTATTAACTATCTATTAGGCTCATTAGCTTCCAAATATATGACAAGCTTTATTAGAATAAGGATTTCCTTCTTTTCTTTTTGTCTTTGTATGATACAAGTCTTTAATTGGTCCTTTATAACTATTTCATGTATAGCATAACATCATTTAATATTAAAAAATCTATAAAGAAAGAAGTGTCATCCTTATCAATAGCATGTCCTACGGCTTTGGATTTCTTAGAAGTTATTCTTTTATTCCTTACCTCTAGGATTAACTTTCTATAATGTACATCTATCATAGCCTTAATAGTGGATAGGCAAGATCATCCTAAGATTGGGGAAGCCTCAACATTATCATCTACATTCAAAATCACAAAATCTCTAGGAAAGATGAATTTATCAACTTTAGTTAAAAGATGTTCCATAAAAGCCCTTTGGAAGCTTTATTGATCTATTTGTAAATTGATTACTCATCCTAGTCAGTTTAGGTTCACCAAATCCTAACTTCTTAAACATGTTATATGTTATTAAATTAAACTCATAAATAAATAAATTCCCTTTTTGACAAGCTACCAATGTTATAAGGAATAGTAAAACTCCTTGGTAAAATTTATTAGTTTGATTGGATGTCCCATATTGTAAGGGTTCTATCATTCATGATTGTGATGTCCCTCATGAAAAATATCACAAATTATAACATAAAAGTGTTTAGTTGCTAATCCTATACTATCCATCTTTTTGCTTAATGATTGTTTGTTCTTGGATTCTCCTATTAATAATTATTGATTACAATATTCTTCATTAAATCTTGCAATTTCTTAGGAGTTTTAAAGTAAGTGATACCACCTAAAGATGTATCAATCAACTATATAGTTGGATAGCTCAACTCAATGTAAAATATTTATAACTACATTCCCAAATCAATTCCAAATTGCGAACACTTCCTTAATAATTTCTTTCATCTCTTTTACATCTCACACAATTTCTGACTCTTTAATTACTAAAATAAGAAGATTTTGTTGATGAGTCTTATTGTTCATGTTAGAGGGAAATACATGGAAAAAATTTTCTCAGTTAGAAAATTCCAAGCTATAATAGATCTATGACATAAATACTTCAACAACATTTTAACTTTTTCCTTTAATGTAAAAGGAAAGACCTTAACCAAATCACTTCTTTTAAGACTCCATTAATCTTCAACATGTCATATATCTCAAAAAATTTACAACATGTATATTTGGATCCTTATCTAGAAGCCAATTAAATTACACAAGTTGTTACACCTTATGACTCATGTTAGAATTGATATCAAAATTATTGGCCTCTACTATTAACCTAATAATGATAGACTCTATCATAGTGAGAGATGGTCCAGTATAGTCGCCCATAGTGTGAGGTCTTTCTTATCCTGCCATTAGGTTTGGTTGTTGTAGTGTTAAGTATCTAAATTTTGAAATTCACTCAGCAAACGTCATAATAAGAAAAAAGTCCTAAAATAAATTAACAAATATTAAATTAAAAGAAAACAAATGATTATATTAATAAAAATAAGGTGTTCCTGATATCTTATTCTTTAATACCGATGCCAAAAACTTAATGTGAGATATATGCAATCCAACCAAAATAAAACAAAATAATCACCTAGGCAAGTGCATACTTTATTCTTATAATGTAGCTTAGGTGAATATGAGTGTGATCTTAAAAGGACTAAAATTACTAGTATTAACCATCTTTTTATTGTCTACTCTAATAAAAGATGATTAATTAAAGGAAAAAATAAACTAAAATAATCTAACATATCAAACCAAAGTAATGAACAAGATTGAAGCAATAAATAGATAATCAAGATGAAAATAAGAATCCCCCTAAAACATTTATATGTATAGATTTTTCTTAATTCAATGATTAACCCTAATTTATTGGACATGTAGAAATTCCAAATTCATAGCCATATTCTTTATGAAGACATATATCCTATATCTTTAGGTTGATTGATTGAAATCTTTTTTTTTAATCAAAACCTCTAAGAATCCATTAGCTTGTTTTGTGAATTATCTTGATAGATGTCTCTAGTATAGAATATTTATGTGGTCCTATCCTAAACATTATATGCAGTCTTATTATTCATGCCATGATCTATTTATATATATGATCTCTGGATTCCTATATATGAAATATAAAATTGAATTTAGATTTCTATTCAACATAACATAAACATGAGTAATTAAATATAAAACTTGAATCATTAAATTAAAAGCAAAATTGATGAGAATAAAGCATGTAATCAAGTTACATAAGCAAGGGAGACAAGTTCAAGAGCTAACAAAATTGCTAGTAGTTCAAAATAAGCATTGAAAATTGATGGAGATCTATAGGAGAACATTAAAGTACCATGGATAATGGGTAATGCAAAGAAGACCAAAGAAGCTCTCAATGGCTTAATGGTGGATCTTTATACTATGAGTAATGCTTTACTACTTCAAAAGACTAAATTAAAGCCCATTATATCAATTCAAGTGAAGGACTAAGATATGAAAAGAGGAAACAAAAAGCAACTAACACTAGTTTCATATTGATGCCCAATACGAGTCTTGTGACTAGTATTAGACTCATTTATATTGAGTCTAAATTAAGAATAGCATGGAAGTTGTGTTAGACTCATGGCTTGGATGTTTTAGTTTTTGAATTTCAATTTTATGATTATATAAGGATTGACTTTTTGAATTTATTTACTTATTTTTAGTTAGATTGTGGTAAGAATGTTAGTTTCACTTTAGAACTCTTGTTCTTAAGTATTTTATGCATATAGAAGGTTTTTTATTCATTTAATTAAAATATGTATTATTAATTAATCAAAAACACTAAGAGATGTTTTCTTCATTATTTGATTACAAAAACTATTATCTTAAGTTCTCTAATAATTTACAATCTTATCTAGCTTTTTAATGGCGATCAACCTCAAAATCTTATCACTCCCATCCTCTCTTTCAATGATTTTGAAAATTTATACCCTTCTTTTGTATTTTTAGTTTGTTTCTTAACTCAAACTTATGCTAATAGAATATTGCTTAGTATTTATTCATATTGAATCTCACAAGTCGTATTGGTAAGGTTTATATCATAATTTGGTATCAAATCCTTCTGCTATATTTGAGTCTTTTGTTAAGTTCTTTTATTAATTTTTTCAATATTCTTTTTCATATTTAAGTCCTTCCTTGATCACATCTATCTTAAATTCTTAGTTCTTTGTTTATTTATATATTATTGGTGTGCATTTTGTGTTCTTTATGTTCTTGAACTTGGTTTCGATTAACCTTGATCTCTTCATTAAACAAGAATCTTTAAAATAGATTATTCTTAAGTTTCTTGTTACTTGTTCCTTGAATTTACAACCTAATTAGGAAAAAAATATATTTAGCTAAGATAACCCTTAATTTAAACTTATATATTAGTTTGTTTAGTTTTCTTCTAAATCCAATTACAATAAAGGTTTGGAAAATCAAAGTTAGTTAACCTAACTGAATCTAAATTTCTTTCTAATTAAGTTGTATAACTAACTAACATACAATTCTAATATATTCACAAACTCAATGCTTCTAAGTGATAACTCATCCACACCTCTTCAAAGCCTTAATCAATAGGGTTTTATTAAGAGAAGCCCCTAAAAGGTCCTATCTAAAATGTACATATAGGGCTGGCAAATTGCATTATTCTTTACGAGTGATGTTTTTCTTTGTTTTGTTTATTTTCAATTTGCTTCTTTTTAAGTAAAATTATTTGAATAAAAGAGAAGATTAAAACTAGGTTTCTTGATAAATTAAATAGTTTGTATAGAACAATTAGTTAAGATTTTAGCTTTTAAGATAACAAATTTTAAGGGGAAAATCTAAAAGAATGCTTTTTTGCTACTAATTTTTTGTTATAAGTTCAATATGTCTAAAAATTTAAATTAAAACAGTTCCAGATATAAGGAAGGAAGTGAGGAGGGTAGAGTGATGATATACTAAAATTTCACAATGAATGCAATACGAGGTCATTATGAGCATATCATTAGACACTTTAATGAAGTGAGTGATAAGTTAGAGAAACATAAATTTGTCATAGTAAGGTTACAACATAACACACTTTTACTTACTAAAATGGATGAATTTTGGCTTATAATGAGGTTTAGAGTGCTTCCAACTACTTAAGAGAGTTAAACCTAAGGTTAAGTAGAGGATAAAGAGGTGAAAGAGGAGGTAGAATAGGGAGAAAGGAGGGATAGATTTGGCTTAGGATATGATGGAGTGTGTAAGGAAAGAGTGGATAACAATATGGATAATATTAAGATGAATATACCACTTTAAATAGAACAAATAAACCCTGATGCTCGAAGTTGCAAAAGTATGTAAATTTAGTTTTGATTAATTTTTTAAATGAGAAAAAGCTTAAGTTGATAGTCATTGAGTTTAGTGATTGTATCATGGATTAGTGGGATCAACAAAAACTCACAATAAAAAGGATCCAAAAGTCACCTATTGAAAATTATAATGAGATGAAAAAGGTGATGAGAAAGCAATTAATGCCAATCCATTATTATAGGGATCACTATCAAATGGCCATAAAACTTAACTCAAGGTTCTAAGAGTATGGAGGAGTATCACAAGATTATAAAGGTTTCCTTAGTTAGGGAAAATGCTAAAGAAGATAGGGAGGAAGCAACGGTTTATTTAATTTATGGACTAAATCTAGAAAGTTCAAATGTTTTCGAGTTACAAAATTATGCTGAATTGAAAGATAAGATTCATAAGGCCATAAACTTAGAAAGAAAACTCAAAATGAGGGTTACTAACTATTTTAGTACTTATAGTTCTGGTTCTTCACCATAGGGAAAATCATATAGTATAAAAGATGATAAATAACTAAACAAAAAATGCAAGCACCAACTAGAGAGAAATACAAAATTGACTACTTTTCAAAGATTATAAATCATGATATCAAGTTCCTAGTACAATGTTCCAATAAAAAGCTGATAATGTTGATGGAGGAAGGAGATTATATGTTCAAAAGTAAAGAGGAGATGAACGGGAATATACTTTATTTAGTAAATGCAAGTGATGTTAAGAGTATTGAGATCCATACAAAGGGAAGGATATTGGTTACTAGGATGATATAGAGTATGCATGTTAAGAATGATGATATGATTGAACAACAAGATAATCTCTTCTATATAAAGTTTTTCATCACATATCAAGTTTGTAGGACGATTATAAATGAAAGCAGTTATGAAAGTGTTGCTATTGTGGAGTTAGTGGAGAAATTGGTGATGCAAACTAGAGAATGCCTACAACCATACCATTCACAATATTTGAATGAAAGTAGGAATATTAGGGTAACAAAACAAGTACTAATTTCTTTCTCAACTAGGAGGTACAATGACGAGATGTTTATATAATTCATATTCTTTTGGGGTATCCTCAACAATTTGATTGGTTAGCCATATATGTGTAAGAATTATTATTCATTTACCATAAATGGAAATTTGATTTCCATTTCTCCATTTTTTCTAAAGAAAGTTTATGAAATCAAATCAAGATTTATAAAAGTAAGCAAGAAATTGAGGGGAAAGAACTAAGAGAAAACTGATGAGGATAATTCAAACTCTTTGGGCAAAGAGAAAAATGAGAGGTAAATACAAAGGTAAAGGATTAAGTTTAGTAGCAAGAGTAGGAAATGTGGAAGATGCATTCTTAGCTAAATGTAATTTCTTTTTATTAGTTATAAAGATTGTTTTCTTTCTCTTAATGTTGATACTAATGATGCTTTGCCTATTATTGTTGTTTCTTTGGTGTAGGAATTTAATGATCTCTTTTAAGAAGATCTTCCAAGTGGATTACCACCTGTGAGAGGGATAGAACTCCAGATCGATTTCATCCTTATAACTCAAATTCCAAACCAAACAATATATAGAATAAATTTGGAAAAGAAAAAAGAGATACTAAAAACAAAGGAAAAACTTGTTTGATAATATAATTTATAAGTTTTATAATGTATGTTTGTTTTTTTGAAATTTACTTGACTTTTCCAACACCTTTCAAATTGAGAGTGATGATTCAGGCGTAGGAATTAGTGCAATTTAAATGTAAGATAGGAAAATAATAGCATACTTTAGTGAGAAGCTTAATGGGTAGCCTTCAAATACCTAACTTATAAAAAGGAAAGAAATTCATTGGTGAGAGGATTAAAGAATTAACAACACTACTTCTGGCTTAAGGAATTTGGGATATATACAGATCATAAATCATTAAAACATATTTAAGTTCAAATTAATTTGAGCAAGAGACATGTCAAATGGGTAAACTTCATTAAAATTTTCCTTACGTAGTGAAATATAAGCAAGGTAAGGAAAATGTAGTTGTTAACACATTATTAAGGTGACATACTTTGTTGAGTACTTTGTATACTAAATTCATAGGATTTGATCATATTAGACATTTATATGTTGATGATTATGGAAATTTATATAGGCATGGACACTTTCTTGGAGGGAATTGACTATATATGCCTCATAGTTCTTTAAGAGAATTTAAAAGGAACCATCCCGAAGTTTCCCTCCAGGAACCTGAGTGAAGCCCCCCAACACACCCACGATAGACCTCCAGTCAATATCTAACTCAACCGAAGGGTTCTTGCAAAGCCAAGCTATTCATCTGTTAAAAACTTTTTATACTTTAAAAGCACAGAAAATAGTGGGATACCTCTTTTTGATAATTTTATTAAAAATTTCGGCAGCACAATGACTGTATTTTGACCTTCCCAAAATTTTCAAAAAATACTTGCACAACACATTTTAAAACACTTCTAATATTTTATATACCATTGAAGGGGACCTTAGGTCCACATCAAAAGCAATCATGCAATCTCATCATTTTAAATACATCATTAAAGATCAAAGCACTCGTAGTGAATTAAGAAAAGATATTTACAATTCCACTAATATTCACAAGATCATAATTTTGAATTATTTCCAAAATAAATTAAAATAGATCACTTACATAGTAAAAATAACACAAACACAATATCACCTGACGATACAACTAATTTTGAGGCGGAGTCCCAATTACTGCATCACCTGTACACATACCTAAGGTGGTTTGTTAAAAAGTATAAAAATAAGGGTGAGCTAAATGAGCTCAGCAAATGTAATCAATTTACAAGAAAATTGAACTTTTCATAACAATATAACTGTAATATGTCATACAATCATAAATCTCATGGTAAAACATTTTCCATAAAATTTTATTCATGCATCATCAAATCTAGTAATAACATAAAATTTTGTAAAACACAATTTCAATTTTTTTGAAAAACTATTTCAAAAGGCTTTTAAAAATTAAACTGATCATATAAAAGTTTTCATTTTCGATTTATCAATAACCGGTGGTGACAATAAGATTTTTGAAAACTATAATACTGAAATATAAGCAAACCACTAAAATTGGTACCATACGATCCCTCTCAAATCACTTTTAACATAAATAGTGGTGTAATTGCTATTTTCATGACTTTCCTTACTCAACATATCCCACCACTCGTTTCACTACCATACGGTACACTAGGCCTAAAGTCACGGAGCTAGTTTTGCATCGCTTACCCATTACCAGTTAACTATTAGTTATGGAATTAGTTCTACATCGCTTACCCGTAATAGGTTAATTGCTAACACCGGTAGTTTTATAGTTAGTTCTGTATCACTTATCTATAACAAATCACAGAGCTGGTTCTACATTGTTTACTCGTGACTGGTTAACCATTATTTATGGAGCTGGTTCTGCATTGCTTACCTGTAATAAGTTAACCGCTATAAATATATAGGTATAATAATGTGTAAAAATCCTAGTAGTGTACCATAGACAAAAAATTCATATAAAATTTAGCTTTTAAATTATAACTCATATATTGGCAAAGCATACACTTATGCTAGCAATACTCATTTCATGATCAAACGAAAACCATTTCCATAAACTCAATTTAAAGAATGCTCATATGTTTTCAATTCTTTTGTAAAGAATTTAGTCATATAAAACAATTAAAATACATTCACAAATTTACAAACTTATTTCCAGTTACACTCACGTGTTCTGTGCCTCTCCGTTACCTATATAAACTACATTTCTTTTAGGAATTTATTTCCAGATTAGGATTAAAACTATATATTCGGTTTAACCGAATTCGAGATTTGTATCCAATTATTAAATACAGACGCTAATCGTATTTTTGCTTACTTCTGTAAGCTAACCTACTTCATTTCCAAATATAACTTTGAAAGTCACTTAAATATCATAACTTACCCATTCTAGCTTACTAATTTCTTCAAAATACAATCTCACCTAATTTAATTCACCATATCATGATCAAGTATGATGAGTCATATTTATAATCCATGTCTAGAATCCATACCTTCACGGTCTTTTAGAAATTTTTTTCCCTATGTCTCTAGTTTATATATCATTAAAAGTCATGCCATTTGAAATTATAAATTGTGAAAAATATACAAAAATATCACAATCTGTTTTAACACAGGTGCAGTATCAGGTTACCATTTAAATCTCAGATTTAAATATCATTCATCTAGAATTAGGTCTAAGTTTTTCTAGATATTTTTATTACTATGTCTTAGGTTTTATCTCCAATTGGAATTACCTAATTTGGAGGTATATAGGTTGAGTTATCGCCAAAACATTGGGACTGGTTCAAGTTAACCTAAGATAGAATCCCACTACACATTCCTCTCTTGTCATATTCAACTAATTCTATACAAAGACACATCAAAGTAATACCAAGATAACATTGATCTTAATTACATACGTCTCACTCAAGAAAACCTATAAAAATTAGAAATTTAGGCTAGGAAACTTAACACTTTTTCCTCCAATCTTTTGAGTATCTGATGCATACTTCAAGATTTCTCCAAATTATGATCAAATTCCATCAAAAATGACTACACTTTTCTTCCTCTCACCTTGGACGATGTTTACCCTTGGCCTCTCTTCTTTTCTCTTTCTTTCCTTGTCTGACATATTACTCTTTCATCACTCTCACGTTTATGTTGAAAGAAAGAAGCAAATTGTCTTAAGTTTTGCTTTTTATACTCATTTAATGGATTACACATGTCACCTTCCTATTTGTTATCACTAATGACTCATCAAACAAATGTCATCATCTCATTAGTCATCTTTAATGACTCATCAATCCACTAATATCATGTAAACAGACCAAATTGCCCTTTAATGTATTTAATTGATCAACTAATTGAACTAAATCCCGAAAACATTCAATAACTGTTTTATTTTCAAATTGACCATAAAATACGCTAATTAGGGTCGATACTTATTGATTGGATGCTTTTAAAATTTTGAATGGGTTTAAAATCATCAATATCCATTATTTTCCAAAAAGCTCATTTTAATCTAATAATTTCAGATTACTCAAAGTCTATTCAAACAATCTCTTTTTTGAACCGTTTCAATTCCTACAGACTCTAATCATAACTTTAGACATTTTCATTGTATTTTGAAATTATTCGGTAACTTTTCGATTGCCAAGAAGAATTTCCATATTGAATCTGGAAATCTCTAAATGTCACCAAAATCATTCGAATTTCATTCAAAAGTGTCACATAAATCTCCAAAGCTCATTTCGAGGCTTTTAAAGCTCGTTTGGACTCATTCCGTAGCTTTTCAAAGTTTTCAAAAAAATTTCGAGAAATTTTCTGTCAAGTGCATAACCATCTCTGATCTATCCATGATCTCTTCATAACTTCAATAATACATTTAAACACTTATATTACTCTAGTATTCCATAAATAGAGCATAATCCATAAATTGCATTCGTAGCACATTACATAGTACAACAATCGCACTAGGATATTACAGAGTTACTTATAAGAGAATCACATCTAGAAGGAATAATAGGTCACTTTAGAGTCAAAAAGACTCTTCAGGACTTAAATGAACATTTATTTTTGGCTATACATGAGGAAAGATGTATAAAATATGTGTGAAAGATGTTTTACATTTTGATAAGCCAAATCTAAAGCATTACCCATGGATTTATATACAACTTTTCCCACACCAAGTGAACCTTGGTAATATCTTTTGATGGAATTTTTTTATGCTTACTTAGGTTTAAAAAGTGTAAGGGTTCAATTTTTTAGTGTTAGATATGTAATACCTTAGTTCAATAATT
This sequence comes from Erythroxylum havanense, assembly GCA_024752395.1. NCBI lineage: Eukaryota > Viridiplantae > Streptophyta > Magnoliopsida > Malpighiales > Erythroxylaceae > Erythroxylum > Erythroxylum havanense. The sequence goes on from JANTNU010000008.1 coordinate 25,827,118, forward strand.
ATATTGTTTAATGTACTGTACATGCATTTTATAAAGCATACTCTATTTATGATGTACTAGAGTAATTTATGGGTTTAAATGTAATATTGAGGTTATAACATAGATCATGGATAGACCAGAGATAGTTTTGGACTCGACTAAAAATTTCTCTAAAAAATTCTAAAAGCTACGGAATGAGTCTGAATGAACATGAAAAGCCTCGAAATATACTTTGAGGATTTTGGTGATACTTTTCAAAGAAATCTGGACGATTTCTAGATAAAAGTGAATCCGGATGAATAGTAATTTGGATGAATAATGAATCCGCTTGAATAGTGATTTTGGGGACCTAATCTCAAAAGTTTGAAACATACCCAGAATAGGTATTAGAGTTTAATGATACCAAAACGGTTCAAAAATAAGTCCGATCAAATGAATTTCGAAAGTTCTTAAAGTTTAGGGTTAAAATTCCCTTTTCGGAAAATAATGGTCATTGAGGATTTTAAACCCATTCCAAAAAAATTTAAAGCATCCAATCAATATGCATTGAGCCTAATTCGAGTATTTTATGGTCAATTTGATGATAAGTCAGTTGTGGAATATTTTTGAAAGTTAATTCGGTTAGTTGGTAAATTAAATGCATTAAAAGGGCAATTGATCTTTTTGTATTCATTAAAGGGCAATTTGGTATTTTTACAAGAAGTTAGTGGAATGATGACTCATTAGAAGAGAACCAATTGAATGGTGACAAATGGCATAAGTAAAAGTGTAAATATGATACATTTTGGTAAAGTTGAAATTTGTAATTCAACAAAGCCTTCATCTTCTTTAACCATCAATGGCTAGCTACTAATGAGAGAAATGTAGAGAAAGAGAGAAAAAAGAAGAGAAAAGAGAAAGGAGAGGAGAGAGGTTCAATTATGGCCATGAAGGAGTGATCCAAACCATTTTTCATGCTCTTGTACCTCTAATCAAGAATCTAACAAGATTTCATAGTTATCTAAGCGAAGAGGAAGAAGAAAATGGGTAGGTAAGTTACTTATCTTGTTGAAAAGTTTGTTATTTGTTGGGTTATAGACTAGATTTGGTTTTGATGGTGTAAATTGTACCCTTTGAAGTAATATAAAGGTTTTATTACATTGGAAGCAGTTGGGAGAAGAAAATCTAGAAAACCTCATTTGTGAAGCCTTGGTCAAAGGTGAAATATATAGGCTAAAGTGTTTTATTTTGTCATTTAATGATTTAAGATTAATGAAGGACATTAGGAAGTTGGTTTAATGATGAAAGAATGAAAGAAAACCATGGAAATGATTAGATGAGTTTTCGACCAAAGTTAGGGTTTTTAATGTGTTATGATTCAAAATTCTATTTTGATGTTTTATGATGTTCAGAGCATTATTTTCATGTTAATGAAGTAAAGAAATGAAAAATAATTTATTTGGAATAGGTTTTGGTAGAAATTCGATCTAAAGTGTTTGATTTTGTAAGAAATTTATTAGTGAAATTTTATGGCTTAAATGTGTGTATTAAAATGTCATGGGAGTGAATTTGGTTTGGTTTTAAGTGTTAGAAATCAAATGAAATTGAATTGGAATAGTTTAATGTATAATATGTTAAATTTAGCTTTAAGGGCATTTTTATTATAAAAATATGGTTATGAAGTAATAACCATGTGAATGTGATTAAGGATGTGGAGTGTATGTGGAAAGTAATGAAGTTGACATGGTTTATGGTATTTTTAATTGAAAAATGTATTAAGGAGTCGAATGTATTGGTATTAGATTTTCATATTGAAAAACGAAGCCAACTGAAGGGTTTCGAAGTGGTGAAAAGGAAACTAGCAAATTGTTAGTGTATTTTAATTGTTTTAGATGACTAAATTCTTTGTAAAAGAATTAATGACATGTGAGTGTTCTTTAAATTGATTTTATGAAAATGATTTTTATTCTATCGTGGAGTGAATATTGATTATGAGTATTATACAATTGATATTCTACAAGTGAATATTGCTAGCATAAGTGTACGCTTTGGGAGTTACATGAAAATAATTAAATTATGATTCCTCTCATACTTAATTTAGAAAATAAGATGAGTTGCAAATGTAAGAATTGTTTTTGCCTATGGTACACTGCTAGGCTTTATACATGTTATTATACTATAATACTGATTATGAGTTTTATACAAATGATATTTTACAAGTGAATATTGCTAGCATAAGTGTATGCTTTGGCAATATATGAGTTTTAAATTGAAAGTTAAATTTTATATGATTGGGAGTTATATTGAAAAATTCAATTATGATTCCTCCCATACTTAATTTAGAAAATAAGATGAGTTGTAAATGTAAGAGTTGCTTTTGCCTATGGTACACTACTAGACTTTATACATGTTATTATACTAGTATATTTATAATGGTTAACCTATTACAGTTAAGCGATGTACAACCAGCTCTGTGACTTGTTACAGATAAGCGATGTAGAACTAGCTCCGTAACTACCAATATATAGCAGTTAACATGTTACGGGTAAGCGATGTAGAACCAGCTCTATAAATAATGGTTAACTTGTTCCAGTTCCGTGACTTCATGCCTAGTGTATCGTATGGTAAAGAAACTAATGGTGGGCTATGTTGAGTAAAGAAAGTCATGAAAATAGTAATGCCACCATTATTTATATTAGAAGTGATTTGAGAGGTACTGCATATACCAATGTTAGTGGTTGGCTTATTTTTTCAGTATTAAGGTTTTCATAAAGTTTATTGTCACCACTATTTATTGATTAAGGAAAATAGGAAAAGGAAACTTTTATATGATGAGTTTATTTTTGAAAAACATTTCAAAATAGTTTTCAAAAAAAATGAAATTGTGTTTTACGAAATGTTATGTTATTATTAGATTTGATGATGCACGAAAAATTGTTATGGAAAATGTTTTACCATGAGCTTTATGATTGTATGGAATATTGTAGTTATATTTTTATGATAAGTTCATTTTTTGTAAACTGATTACACTCATTGAACTCGTTTAGCTTACCCTTATTTTTATGTTTTTAAATAAACCACCCCAGGTATGTGTACAAATGCTGCAGTAATTGGGACTCTGCCTCAAGATTAGTTGTATTTTTGACTGTTGTTGTGCTTATTTCATTTTGCTAGATGCATTTGTGTAAAGAATGGATGTTTATAAAAAGCTTTTAAATGAAATGCATGAATATATTTTAGCTTTTAAAAGCTTTTTCTAGTGACTGTTGAGAATTGTTTGTTTGAGTTGCTTGTGAATGGACTTAAAGTTCAAAATTTGTAGTTGAGAAATTGGTGTGAATATACAAGTATTTTCAAATTTTACAAGGCTTTTAAAAATTTTGTGAATATCAAAATATAATCATTATGATGCTAACATTTTCAATAAAATGATAAATAAAAATTTCCCACTATGTTTTTTGCTTTTGATTATGAAAGTATAAAAGGTTTTAAATAGTTGAATGACTTGCCTTTTTAGGAACCTTTAAGTCAAGTTAGATATTGATTGGAGGGCTACCATGGGGTTATCGAGAGGCCTCCACTTGGGTTCCAGAAGTGGAACTCTGTGATGGGTCCTTTCAGGTGGTATTAGAGCTTGTTTTGAAATAAGGTTGTCTTTATACATGTTATGATTCCATAATGTAATTTTACGTTGTTTTTATGAACTGGTCAACCTAAAAAATTTTGTTATTTTCCATGCATCTAATTTTACAAAAATATTTCCAATGTTATATATTTTATCTTTGAGTTCACAACATAATGCATTGAGAATCCTAAGGGATCCCAAAAGCCACTAGAGGGTCCAGCATTTAAAATACCTTTAGCTCAGGAGTCCGAGCACAAAGATGGTTTAGCAAATTTTTTCCTTTATGAATCAACCACGCTCAGAAAATTTAAGATTGATAAAACCACTAGTGGAATTTTGTTTTTACATTAAGCGAACAATACAGATACGAGCAGCAATCATGCGCCAGCTGAAGGAGGCCTTAGCAATATTAGGAAATTTGATCCAGTGTATTTGTAAGTTAGGTGCAAAACAATTCAATAAGACTAGACATCTCGAGAGTGCCTTAATTCTGTTAGATCGTTAGATAGCTTGATGATAGAATGATGAGATGAGAAATATTGTATAGTTAGAGGTTAGTCAAACCACCTACAATGTCCAGAGACTCCTGAAACACTAGGAGCTCAATACTAATGTGTAGCTAATATGGAAGGAGACCACCCATATAGGCTGGGGTAATTGCATTAACCCAACAGGATGCTAAGGATACAATTGGTATGGTGATAGTTATCGATAGTGATGAATATAGTGAGATCGATCCTATAACTATGCACTTGTATGTGCTAAAAGAGTTCATTAGATAGATTAGTGTGAATTTAGTGCTTTTAGAGTGCCATTTGATAATAATTACCTTTTGCTAAAGCTATGCCAAAAGCATAAAATGTTCGAAGAGGTAGTTACATGGTAGTTAGAATTAGAAGCACTTTAATGAGTTATTTGTATTAGACATCCATGACTGTAAAGTCATATCAAGAAGGAAATTGACTAATAGTACGTTCTGTCGATGTGGATTGCATATAAAGGAAATTCGGATTGCAAAAACTTGATAGGATATTTTCCAAATTTTAAATTAAAACTTCTTATCCTATAGGTATACAAATCGAAAATTGCAGTATAGATAGGTATTGTACCACAGGGATTAGATAGTCACCGAAATGATTCAAAACATTTTTGTTAAGGAAACTCAAATAATTAGATTTGAAAGATCCAAAACATAAAAATTAAGAGTCATACATACACACTTTAGGATTATCACAAAAGGAAGAACACAAATTTAGAAAATGGTGAATCAAAGTTTCAATTTAACAATTTAGGATTGTCATTACCTAACTATGTATTCTCTCACTTTAGCAATGTTCATTATGTTTAATCCAAAATTCCATAATGTCTTAGTTCTTTCACTCTTATTACTTGAACCATTGACCAAATAAGCCCTGTTCAATGAATTAAATGAATTATGTAAGCTCTCACTTCCTATTTTCTACTTATTAAAAAGATATGAACAAATTTTTGGACAGCCACTTTTCCATTTAAGATCTCTCTCCAAATGGCATGGTAACTTGCTATATAGAGTATTATTTGTGTAAGACCACTCTCATGGCACTTAATAATATTTCTTAACTCCATTTCTCTATGTGAGCTAAGTATGGACAACCATATACCATAAACATCAAACAACATCAAACACATCCATAACATTGATAAAGTGAGGTACTACATAGTTTAGGCAATAACAACCCTAAAAACTACTTAGAAATCCATCAAAATCTCATCCATAATTTCATAACATATCTATACATCCTTCTTAATCAACAAAATACAACAAAAAATCAAGAAAAGAGAAGAAGCAAGGCTTATATGTTGAAGAGCAAAGTTGGAATTCTATGGTGGCAGCTTTGTGTCTCCTTGAAATCCTTTGATTCCACCTTGAATTCTCTTGGTTTTTCCCTAAAAAATGTGTTCTTCTCTCTCCCTTAGATGTCTTACATGAAGTCCTCCTTTTCTATGGTTTAATGAGTTTTTTTACCATATTTAATGCTTAAAACGATGTAGGAAGGAGGAAGTTGACAGCTAGAATTTTCCAAAAAACTTTGTTTTCTGTCTTGAGTTCAATCCATGATATCTTATTGATTTTTAATCCAAATTGGGCTGTTATTTCACCAATTTGAAACCAAATTTCTCCTCTTTATTTTGGATTAAAAACCAAGAACATATAATAAGAATTGTATCTTACAAAAGCTTAACATTGGTGATGGGTCAGCCTAGGAAAATTCCAGCTTTTCTTTGGGTCATATGACTTACTTTCTCTTTGGTTCTTCTATTCTTCCATCCCTCAAAACCACCTTCAAACCTATTGATCAACAAAAAAATTAATCACTTAATCATGACAAAATCACATGCAATTCATACTAACATAATGTAAGAAAAAGGCATGCAATAATGCCATGCAAAATTCGTGCAAAACCTAATCTTAAAGACCTAATTCACACACTTTCATACATATTCACATACATTCATACATAATCTGGAATTGTATGAAACTAAACAAAACATAAGTTAAACAATTTAACAACAGTCAATTTATCACAGTTAACTAACAAATTATCCTAAGAAAAGTATGTACAAATGCCACCTATCAACTACCCCACACTTAAACTTTTGCTTCTCCTCAAGCAAAATCAATCACAAAAATAATATAAAGAACATAAATAAAAAAACATACACGCATACAATGTGAAAATTGATGGCTATTGACTAAAAATTTATGCAATCAACTTAATTATAAAAAATAGTTATATCACAAGTTTAAAGTATTGACTTATTCAGTACTTTAATATAAACATACACATCGATCAAGAGATAAACAACTTAATTTTAAAGCTATGTTTTTTATAAACATGCATTTATAATTTTTTATCATTTAAATGGTTAACTATCCAAGTTATCCTTTCATGAAAATTTTAGCTAATTTATCATATCAGTAGGGTTTTTATTACACACGCACTTTTTCTCATTTTTGTAACATTGACTTAATATTTTGACGCGATGACAAACCTTAGTGATGAATGCCCCAGTTACTCAACTAGGCCATGTTTTTTTATTTATTAAGTTGGCTTAGTTGGAGCCTCATTCTAGTCCTTTGATGTGAAGACAAACATTTGTGATGAATGCCCCCGGTTACTCAACTAGATCACAACTGAAAACTGGCTCCTAGCTCTATTCTTAACCCTTTTTGGGCCAACGGAATAGTTATTAACACACACTCTTTTCTTTTTTTGACCTACTTCATTTATTTTAGCTTATCATTTTCATGAAAGGAAATTGAGATTGTCTACCGATTTAATGGCTTATAATGGTAACTACATGTGAATTAGCAACATTAGGTGTCAAACCAAGTGTCCTATCCTAATCAACGCACATGTTTATGTTAAAGCTACTTATAATCTAATTTCTTAAGTTAACATATATCACCAGTTCAACAACTTTGTTCATAATTAAGCTAATTCACATAAACTTCCAGCCACTAAACATCACACAGTCACACAATTTCACACAAAAATTGAAAAAAATTAACATATTAACAAAAAAACATTAAAATGATACACAAAAAACAACCACACAAAATATATACAAAAAATCATAAATGAATAAATAAAGAGGCATGAGAAAGTTTGTTAGTATCAGTGTCGAGGATCGTGTTGGTGGTGGCTATTCCTCACAACTCACACTTTACTTCTTCTTTTCCTGTATCAAAGAAAACAAAAACTAGCATAAATAAAATATAAACACAAATATCCAACAAACATTAACAAATACAACCCATGCTAGTTTTTAAATTCACTAGCAAGACTTTGATCACTCTCTGGTCATAGGCAGGGCTCGAGAAATATTCTTTCTCACTCAATGGGCAATTGTCCTCTATAGTAGGGCTTGCAATGGTGGCCATTCACCCTGAAAGTTTCTCCATGCTCGTTTTGTAACTCCACAACTCCATATGGGAATGCATTAATTACTGTGAAATATCTACTTCATCTAGATTTTAACTTTCCAAGAAACAATTGGAGTCTAGAATTGAAGACTAAAACCATATCACCTGCATGAAACTCCTTTTCCTTGATGTGTGCATCATGCCACTTCTTTACCTTTTCCTTATAGAACTTGGCATTATTATAAGCTTACATCCTTAAATTGTCCAACTCATTTAACTGCAATCTCCTCTTTTCTCCAGCTGCCTACTGATCCCAAGTTATGGCCTTGATAGACCAGTAGGCCTTATGCTCCAGCTCCATAGGTAAATGACAAGCTTTCCCATAAATTAGCCTGTAAGGTGTTGTCCTAATATTGGTTTTGAAAGCTATCCTGCAAGCCCATACTGTATCATCTAATTTGATTGCCCAATCCTTCCTAGAACTATTGACAATATTTTGTAAGATTTTCTTTAATTCTCTATTCACAACCTCTATTTGACCACTAGTTTAGGGGTGGTAAGGTGTAACTATCATGTGTTGTACTCCATATCTTTTCAATAATGCTTCAATTAGATTGTTGCAAAAGTGGGTACCTCCTTCACTGATAATCACCCGCGGCATACCAAATCTATTGATAATCTTTTTCAAAAATGTAACATCCCATCACCGATGGGAAGGGTAAAGTGGTAATTTGGAATGGGTTATGAGTGTGTAACGTAGCTCGGC
>JANTNU010000008.1:25848574-25863755 GCA_024752395.1 Erythroxylum havanense
TCCAATTTAAAGGAATAAAGACAAAAATTCAAGGAATAACTTTAATCAATTAATCCTAATATTAAAAATTACATCTTACATTTTCAAAGGGTCCCACGGACAATTTCAAAATATTAAACCCAATAGCCCAAGTCCATTTAATAGAAAATTGCGGTACTGAAAACCAACCGGTTCGTCACTTGGCGATTTTTCCTGTCCGGAAGTTGGTTCCGAAAAATTTCAGAAAAATTTCTATAATTCCCGTAAAATGTAAAACACACAAAAATTCACTCCAATTAAATTTTCAAGCCCATAAACCATATTTTCCAGAATAAAATCCCATTTAGGCATAATACCAGGAAATAATCATGAATGCATGTACAGTTATTGCATGTGCACAATTTCATTGTTTGACCAATACTAGTATGCATAACATTATCCAATTAGTCCTAATCATTCTCGACCTTTGTCAAATTACTATTTTACCCTTCCTGTCGGGGTGGGATGTTACAATAGATCTATTATATCGTAATATACCATTCATTTTTCACACAAAAAAAATAATGTAAGACTGAATCGTTATAAAAACTAAAATCGTCCATAAAGATCTTTATAATTAATTCAATATATTTAGAAAAACTAATAACTATACACTAGTAGAACGTAGCTAAAGTATTATAAAGTCCAAGATGCATTCTTCGGGATGTAAAATTACTAAAGGGGTATATAAACCAAGTCTTCTCTTAACCTTCTAGTGCTATCACAATCCAATTATAACATTAAAAACTATCAAGAAAAATAGAAAGAATGACTAGTTAGTCTTTATACATTTGATATATAAAATAAAGTGTAAAATGATCTTTTATAGTTGTTGAATTTAACTTCCTATAATTGATATAAATATGCAATCTGTTTGGACATATGCAGGAACCAATTCCTTCTCTTATTTCTTTGCTACTGTAACACTAGATTTTTTAGGAACCATATGGATTAGGTTTACCCACTTACTTTTTAATATGGGTCAAATTATCCTAGCATCTAAAAGTTTTAAGATTTCCCTCTTTATAGGTGAAAAATATCCTAACATCTAAAAGTTTTAAGATTTCCTTCTTTACCATCTCCATCAATTGGGTATTTAACCTCCCTCAAGCTTTCCTTATTTGTTTATCATCTTCTTCCATGAGAATTATATGCATGCATATGGAAGGATTTGTCCTTTTAATATTAACTACAATCCAATTAGTAGCCTTCTTTCTATCTCTTAGCCTCTAAAGTAACTTCTCTTTTTAACTAGATGTTAAATTGTTAAAAATAGTTATTCTTAGTATCATTCTCTGTAACACCCAAATACCCCCTGGGAGGATACATGGATGCCACCCAAGATAGGACAAACAACTCAAAACATTTCACACATGCATTTTTACAAACTAAACGTAACACACATATAATACATCTCCTAATTGTTTATGATAATAAATTTTGTGAGTGCTATTTGCCTGCACATGAAATGTCTGAAATGACCTTGTTCTGTTTTAAAACTGTTAAGTCCTAGTTGTGGGTAAATAGGCATGCCTAGAAGGGTCTACAGCTGCTCCTGATATTTGACATTTTGGTGTCTCCTGATATTTGACACTTTGGTGTCTCCTGACCCCTAATGTGGGGCGTTACATTCTCTTCCAAGTAAACATACTCCAAATGATCTAGTAATGGCTTTAATATACAATGCAGGTGATATGCTTTATAAAAGACACGTAGCTTTATAAAAGAAACTTCAAGTTTCTCTAAAAATTTATTTGTAGGGTTATAAAGTTGTGATAATCTCCTTTAGTTGTTCACTTACTTACATTCCTTTATCTCTAAATCAATATGCTTGGTTATAGCAACCTCTAACTCATCCTTACCATCCATATCAAAAACTTATTATACTATTGAATCAACATAATTAATAGCATTATTGATAAAAACATAAAGAACATCTTTAGAATGTTATATGGATTCAAATATATTAAAAATGAATTACTTCACTATCATTATTCATATCAAGAATATAAAAATTAGTAAGAAATACTAGCTTATTTACCTTCACAAGTGCCTTTACCACCTAGTGAATTGAAATGACATGTCAATTGTATAGTATCATTAGTTCCTTTCAAATGTCCTAGGTTTAATGAAGCATGCATAAATAATGTCATAACAATAATGGAAGCTCCTAAATCTAGCATATCTCTCTCAATAATGGTGTTGCCTGTCTTACAAATAATGGTGAGCATACTTGGATCCTTGCACTTTCATGAAAGTTTCCTTTAGAAGACTTCTGGGACATTTTCACCCATCCTTATCTTATTGTTTCCCTGCAATTTTCTCTTATCATGACATAATTCTATAGGGAATATAGCGTACCCAAGCACTTATTTAATCTCATCCAGTAAAGGTATATTGATCTTAACATTTTAAATCATATCCAGATTGTTCTTATCCTTCTCTTCTTTCTTTAACACTGCCAACATTTTAGAAAATGTAAGGATTAGTTTATATTTAGAAAAAAGGTAGTAATGATACCAAAATTTGATGTGTAAACAAGTAAAGCTTAATCCTATAAAGATGTGTAAACAAGTAAAGCTTAATCCTATAGAGAGTATCTAGCCTTATTTTTATTTGAGCACAAGAATATAAAAAAGAGTTTTGATCATAATGCAAAAATTATAGAAATATAGTAAATGAACAATTTAAATCTAATAATAAAGAAAATAATATGAAACAAACCTGGTTCTTGATATGTGTAAAACTTAGTATGTCTATGTGTTTGTTAGTGTTTTTTTATATGATAATCATGTGTTTAGGACTTAGATTTATGTTCTTGTTAGTTTTTTGTGTTTTGTTCGTTTAATTATTATTTAAGAAAATATTTTTATCTTAAGTATATATTTCAAGGATTATTTGATGTATTTGGCAATGAGTGGAGACAGGAAAAAGTGGAAAAAAAAAAATAAAAAGTTGGAGATATAAGTTTGGCATGATCGTGCACAAGGAAGCGGTGGGTTGCTAAGCCTCTTGGATGATCTTGCATTGAAAGCACGATTGTACTAAAAAGTTAGAGAAAATCCATAAACGATCGTGCATAGGGAGCAAATTTTAGCTTTTCTAACTTACGAGTTTTTTTTTGTATTCTTGACATTTCAATGTTATTTTTGGAACCAAAACAAGTGGAAAAACACTAAAAAGAACCCTAGAATGCTCAAAAGTATAAAAAGAAAAAGAAAAACAAAGAAGGAGAGAAAACACATCAAAATGAAGTAGATCAAACGTGGAAGCATCAAGATCAACTCCAATTTTCCAAAATTTGTCGATAAAGACTTCAAGTTGTTTTATTTCTTTGCTCTTCTTATATTTCGTTGTCTTGGATGTTAATTATGATTATTGGAGTGTTGAACTTAATTATGGATTTCTAAATCTAGATTTATTCTTGAATTGTTGTGTTTAACTTTATTCTTTTCTAATTCAATATAGTATTGCTTTATGGCATTTGTCATGTTTATACTTGATAAGAAATTGAGAGATTGAATCAAAGTTATATGTTTTAAGTTGCATAATAAGAGTTGCTACCTTAATAGACCTACAAATATCAAATTGACAAAGAATTAAGGAGAGATCTTAATCATGAGTTAATTATCCTTATGATTGTTTCAAATCTAATTGAGTAGTTAGGAGTAGTTTTGTGAATCGAGAGGTTGCAATTTAATTGTTATCTATTTCAATTGGAATTACTTGATTATATCTCAAGAGAGTGTAATCAAAATCTTAGAATATTTAGAATGAAGCATGATTGAATTAATAAGATAGAGGGAAGACAAAATAAGATAGAATAACCCATAAGTTTTTATTATTGATTAACTTCATTCTTATTACTTGCTTTACTTATTCAATTATTTAGTTTTATTAGTTTATTTTAATTCCAATTAATTTATTTTAATTCAATCTTTTATTATCTTACACAAAGTGTATTCAAGTTATTAGGTGACTAATTCAATCCTCGTGGGAACGATATTTTGTGTACTACAATATAAAATCCGTATATTTACAGTATTGCATACATTAAAACAAGAAAACAATTCTAAGTTGCATCCATCTTAGGAATTGTATGCCAATTATTAATATAATAATAAAATAATTTATATTTTAAATATTCACCATTAAAATTAATTCTTATCTCTCCTTAATTGTAGTTAATTAGATACACAACAACCTAATTAACCCTAACTAGTGAATAGCGTTTGTTCAAGGCTAAAGATTCAATTGAATAGTTGCTTAAAGAAATAGAAAGATTAATAAAGAAAAATAACATAAACATAAGTGGTTGCATTCAATTTAGTCGTTTACTATCCTTAATATCTAAGAACTACAATTAAAAAAGTTTATTATATCTTTATATAATAAAGGTTTAAATATTATAGATTTAATATCTAATATAGCAGTAAGTTGAATTACATAATAAACTAATAGTCCTCTTAGAAATTGAGTGAAACAATTATTTATAAGAACATTCAATATTCAATATATAAATTGAACAATAAAAACAAATATGACAATTTAGTACATCATAAGGTAGTTGTTTCCTTAAACTAAGAGTAAAAGATTAGTCGTGCTGACTGATAAAAAATAGAAAAAGAAAGACAACTACCTCTAGTCTAAATCTTAAAAAAATAATAATGAAAACAAACTCAAAAATTAAGGGTATGTTTTATTCACTTGGGAGAATAGTAATAAGAATTATAATAAATATAATAAGAAATAAAAATTGATATAACTTCTATTCCTCGTTATATTAAGGATATAAAGTATTGTCTTAAAAGGAGATATAAAAATATTGTTCCTCTAATCATAATATATTACTAACAATCTTTTTTTATTCTTTACCTATTCCTTTCTTCTTACATTAACTAACCAAGCACCTTCTTAAGATTTGTAGACTGCTTATATAGAAGGTGCATCTTTATTTTTGAAGTGCGCAAGATTTGGGACAAGGTCCCAAGCAATGTTTCTTACTGCTTTTGTCTAAAGAGGGATACAAGCTCCATTATGTCTCCGTCTCAATTGGTGTATTTTTCTGTAACTTTTTTGACGAACAAAGGATGAAATTCACCTGTCTTAAAGCAAATATCTTTTTGTAACTTTAGCACTCGGGCTCCTCCCGTGCGTGTCGATCCGTACCTTTATATCTAAGCAAATGTGAGAGGAACATAGGCAGCCGTACGATTATGTACAAGCCATGTCCATCCAAACAATTTGATTTCCTCACGTTTTTTCTTATAAACTCGTACAATTCTCGGCAAAGTTCAACTCCAAGACCACATCTTCTCAAATACATCGGGAGTTATGCACATACCTTTGTTAATTCTTAGTTATAGTTATACAAGGTGCCGAAGAAGTCAAAACATATAGAAAAAAGGGAAACAAACAAGAGCATCCACAAGTAACAGACCAATATCCATGAGATGATAAGCAACCCAAATAGATAATCAAAAAGTAGAACAAGAAGAATCAGTTCTTACAGCAGCCACTGTTAATTCAAAATTCCTTTTAATATAGTTCATCGATTATGTGTCAGGGGCACCCCCGAATACATCGAGACATCTTGGCCAAGTTTGCCTTGAGAATGCCTCACATGTATAATAAGGGATTACTTCAATTGAGAAGACTAGATCTCCCGTCAGTCTAAAACAGATTTAGAGACAACTTGAGCTTGTTCTGTCTCCATTTTGGAAGGCCATAGAACTCTTTTCTTCTCATCCTCAATTTCTCCTCGAACTCTTGGTCAGATAAGTATGCCTGAGAAGAGTGAAAAGTTAGTCGTTAAGTTCAGTCTTTACTGTTTAGAATCCCTATATATCTATGACATACGGCAATGTGAACATATATAGAAACAGAGGCAGAGAGACATTTAAGCTATTCTAACATCAAATCAAACTAGTAAAGGAAAACAAAAAGTGTATAAGATAATGGCAAAGTAAGTACCAAATGGCACCTAATATTTTTTTTCAATCGAGCATAGTTCAAAACTCTCCAATAGTCTATCAACACCATCCACCGTTTTTAATCAAAGCTATACTTAGCAACGTAGCAAGTAGTTTTTGCATAAAAAGGTTCACCAAAATACTGAAAGAGAACAATTCCACAGAATCCACAAGACAGGTACCTCTCTTTTCGTGACGTCTATGTTTGTAACGGGGTCCTTTGAGTCCATTCTCAATCGCTCGAATGGATAGATTAATGAGTTAACAGTTGCATCAGTACCGTCATCTTGAAGTGAGCGTGCAAATTGGGAGCTTTCCCGCGCTGTTGGCAAACCTGAGATGACAGGTATTGATTTTCTGTTAAAAAAACAATCCAACGGATACTGACTTTGACCAGTTACAAAGTAGACCAGACCTCTTCATTGGTTTTTCAAACCAACCATTCCATGGGTTGTTCCGAAGCCAGCCTTTCCATGCTTGTACCTTTTATTGCTTGGCATATTGACTAAGCTCCAAGGAGGGCTGGTACTTAAATTTTTCTTAATTAGCCAATTCTTGTACAACCTACGATATGCTGATATAAAATTATGTAACCAATCTCCATATCAACCATGCAATCTGATGTTCCAACACCAGCCTTTCCTGTCGTTGACCTTCTATTGCTTGGTATTAACCCATACACCAAGATAAAAGGAGGCTGGACTATTTGATAATTAAATTCTCTTTCAATTAGACAATCTTTAACAACAATCTACTATATAGTAATACAAAATTCCCATAGTCTACCCCAAATCTTGTTTCCTCTGCTGTTCAGTTTGAATTTTTTACACCAAAATATTGAGCGAAAATCTTATCCTGTTTAGAAAAAACAAGTAAAAGAACTGTTTTTTTACCAGAAGAACCGTGATTAGGAGGCCCAGTAAACAGCGTCCTCGGAGTTGGAGTTGAACTGGAAAGTAGATGGTTCTGCGAAGAATTTGAGTTTGTACTCGGGACACTGGACATGGGAGAGATGCTGCTTCCACTCCCGTTCGAAACAGCAGACATACTTCTGAACCCATCTGGAGTAGATGACCTAGGGGACGTTTTCCATGAGTTTCTCACAGAAACCTGCAAAACACATCGCGGGATGCTTGGATGATCAATTTTATGTCACTACCAAGGACCCTATTTATCAAGATTCAAGTGTAAATTAACATTAACAACCAAAAATTTATTTCAAATGGCCGATGTCCAAGCCATTTTGTTCCATTTTATCTAACATTAGGGCAATTACTTGATCAACTCAATCTAGTATTTGAGTCCAGATTTTACATTACTCTGGTCTAAACACATAATTGCAGTGACAAAGAACTAAAAACTTCTAAGTACTGCCTAGGTGAGTCACTGACAAAATACTAAAGAAAAAAACGAGACCTCTGTTCATTAATTAGTATAAAAGTGATTAAACAGAAAATAAAGCAAAAAGATGACGTCCTGCAAAATACATCCTGCACACTATGTCAATCAAGTGCAGAAAGCATATAATTCAAAGATATAGTATTGGTGCAGCTGATAATAAGGACAACCATCCTTGGATGCTGTGACGGCCATACTGTAGCTTTGAGTGCTGTGATAAGGTAGTCAAGAAACTAATTCCCAAAGAACACCCAGCTAAAAAGGAAAAGTAATTAGAAGTCATGAATACTCACTTCCTGAAATTTTTTATTTCCTTTTAGAATAGCAAGCTTTCTTTCAAAAGAGTTGCCATGCATCTGCAAGATCAGTAATCATAAGTAAAATTATTGGACCAGTTGCATCTTTTTTTGTAACTAATAAAATCTGGAAAAAAAAGTTTCACTTTTAATTATGCAGTAATATCATTAGTACAATAGAATAGCCGTTGCATATACAGAACCTTCATTCACTGTGCAGTCTAGTTATGTGAATTACATTAGCAGACATATTGAATCAATTCCTGATTCAGGAGTGTATTTAGTTCGGATTTTAGTCCACTTACATTTGCCTTTGAGGAATCCCATTCAAAGAAATGAGTGAAAAATGGTGGCTCCTGTCCTTCCGTAACAACATAGATAGGAGTTGTAAAATAGAGA
Source organism: Erythroxylum havanense (assembly GCA_024752395.1). Classification (NCBI taxonomy): domain Eukaryota; kingdom Viridiplantae; phylum Streptophyta; class Magnoliopsida; order Malpighiales; family Erythroxylaceae; genus Erythroxylum; species Erythroxylum havanense. Next base: position 25,856,658 of record JANTNU010000008.1, read on the forward strand.
TTTTTAACCGGAAACTCTATTTGAAGAAATTTCTGCACTTGCAGGGAAAATGACAAAAAGATCAATCAGGTGAGAGATTAACAAGAAGAGACGTTGTCATACTGAGTTGGTAGATAAGCTTGATTTTTGTACTTATGTCAACCAAAGGATAAAAGACACAATAAAAAGACCCTTTTCTTAAACTTCAGTTAAAAAATAACTATGAAATATATGTAATATGATCATCAGACATGACATAATCAAACACTACTTACATGACGATTCACCCTAACTCTTAAACTCGAATTGAACTAACTAAATTTAACTCAAACTAATAATTTATTATAATTATCTTAAATTATTAATTTAAGTCAAATTTTGATTGATTCAGGTAGGGTTTAAGAACTAAGTTAGGTAATCATATTAGTAATATTTCATTAATTTACGTTTGATATTCATATCGCGTATTTTTCATCAATATTTTTTAACTGAATTTTTTAAAAAAATTCATGAAAAACTAAAAACAAGGAATTTTTTTGAGAATTTTAAAGATCAAGGGATTTTTCTAAGACTTTTTAAACTATAGGGAAGGTTTATATCTCTTACCCACCAACCAAAGTTCCATCATAATCTTTCTATGAAACAAGAACTAAAAGTAGCACTTGACAGAAGCTGGATAACAACATATGTTGGTAATTATATATTTAAGAAGCGATGAAACACATATACTCAAAGATTTCATGTGCGTAATAACGTAAAAATGACTTTTAGAACTTCCATATTATGTACTGCCAAAAAAAAAAGGAGGTGCTTTTTATGGTAAGAAGGGGATGTGTATAAACAAGTAACCTTATGTGTTTTATAAAACTGTCACCTGGCCAAGAATAAGGGCTTGATGCTTAGACTTGATGTTTGAATGTTGTCCAATCCACACATAAATCTCTTCATGGTTATCAAGAATCAATACATCTTCAGTGGTCAAATCATCTTGTGTAAAGTTAAATATCTCTTTGACCTGAAAACATGTAACAGGCTCAAAGTTCTATTACATTAGGAGGGAGAAAGTGAGAAGCATCTAGTTGAACTTCTACAGATTCAGAACAAGCATGAACTGCATATTAAGCCTTAGGATATGTACAATATCATACCTTGAAATCACCTAAAGTTGAGTTCAAACAAGCAGCAGTTTATACCTGACACAATTCAGAAACAAAGCATAGCCCATCGTCTTTTGAGAGTGTAACTCGAAGAAAAGGTTAGTTTGCTCACCATCACTAGACATAACTTGGAACAAACGTGGATCCTCAGTAAACCCTGTTATTTCTTTTTCCCTTGGATAGTCAGCCTTTCCACCAAGCGCATTCCAGAAAATGTCAGGTTCACTTCCCTCCCTCACAGATATAGGTTGCCATGTTGGCTACACATAAAATGAAGAGAAAATTACTTCTAAATTGGTTCCTTTTCACAAAAGAGTAGACAAACAAGTTCAAATTGAGAATCAATTTCCCCATAAGACAACACGTTGTTGGTGTCAAATGATATGGGTCCTATATCTGTTTACTTGTCCCTATTCAAAATTCAAACCAAATGGAATGGAGTTGAGGCAACACTTTTAGCATGTAACTAACACTTAAATGTAGTTGCCTGCCTATTAATCGCTCAACTCCATCTCAAGCTTATTTCTTCTTGTTACATATACAAAAACGATGAAAACAAATAAAGAAAATCATGAAACGGGACAAAGACCTAAAGTTATTTGTCAAGGATACTTTGTTTACTAATGATTAAAGAGGGATACTTTTACTAATAAGGGACAGCCAAATAACAAATGTATAGCCCTACAATGTTGAAATAAGACGTCATAATTTCAAACAAATGGCCTGTAGTTGCAGAAAAGTTGCCCATGCAATCTGTGCCGACTGTTCCTTATTACTAAGTTTAATTTTTTCCCTATTGATAATTAGTAAACAAAATGTCCATCTATAATGATCGGTCCACATACCCTTTTCACAAATTTCTTTGTAAGACAAATTCATGTTAAGAGAACAAGGTTATATACATTTATTAATTCCAGCATCCTGTCAAGAAGGTCATGGTCTATTGAAGAAGATAGATTTCCCATCCAAGTGAAGGTGGATGCTTCTGTTCGCAGTATGTAACAATACGATGAGTTAAGGGAGGCCGACACCTGCACAAAGTTCAGTGTAAGGTCAAGTTTGTCCACACTCCAAATGTCCTCCAAGCTTCACTATACAAGATCCCAGAAACATAAGCTCTCTTTAGAGAATCAGTCATAGTCAGTTATAATGAAAAAATTCAGAAACCCTCTTCTTTCGGTGTAATTACATGTAGTGACCTATTTGTAAGGAATTGTTCAATTACACAAAGCCTATTAGCAACAAACAAGCTAATAAAGCACAACTTCATGCCTACTAATCAATTCAAAAGAATATTCATGCAATAGAAACAGCAGCATATCCAACGAACAGCTAGTACGAATAAGAAGTCAGAAAAGTTTATTCTCATTAGAAGAGTTTTGCCGACTGGAAAAACAGAAACAAACTGATGTTAAAGTTCATCATGTAACCAACGCCGAATTCATTTTTGATTCACCCACTGAAAGCCCCTGAACAAAATTGTTTCCAGTATTGGCCAAGACATGCGTCAAACTCATATTTTAATTAGCTAGAGTGTTGTTATTTCAATCTATTATTTTCTTTTAAAACTCTAGCTTTAAAGTTTTATGCCTCTATAGAGGCTTTCCTATGATTAATTGAGAGCTTATCACTATTATTGTTGAATCAAAAACTTTTGGAGGGATTTTCTTCATCCTTGTTTTTGGAAAAACCTCTGATTTAGGTTCCCTATTAACTATCAATCTCATTTATCTTGCTAGTAGCAATCAACTCTAAAATTTTATCACTTCCATTTCCTTTCTTTTTTGGAGTGTAGCAATTCATATCTTTCTTTTTGTCTATTTGTGCGCTCAATTTCTTAAATCAAACATGTTTCTAATAGAATAGTCCTAGGTCCTATCTTGTTGATATCGAATTTTACTGGTCCCATTAACGAGGGTATCAGAATTTGTAGGGATAGGAATAGTTATACTATTATGGCTAATGTGAGTTAGGGGAAAAGTTGAGACTGTTAACTATGAAACACCCTAAACCATACAACCTACAGTGAGAAGGTTAAGGTAACAAAACATATATTGATTTCTTTCCCTTCGAAGGCATAAGGATGAAGTGTTGTGTCATGTGGTGCTCATGCAAGTGGGACACATTCTTTTGGGGTGTCCATGGCAATTTGTTAAGAGTGTCATACAATATGGATATAAGAACAAATATTCCTTTCCTATGAGTGGCAACTCAATTATCATTGGTCCATTGTTACCTAAGCAGGTTTATAAAGTTCAACTTCACATTTATAAGAGTGAGCAGGAGAGTTTAACGGGAAAAAAATAAAGGAAAATACTTGGGCATAATTCAAGCCTTCCAAGGAAAGTAAAAATGAGGGATACATACTTAGCCAAGCATCAAGTGTTGTCCAATACATACTTAGCCAAGCATCAAGTGTTGTCCAATCTTGTAGATGAAGGTACTAATTTAAGGACAAACCATTTTAAGGAAGGGGAAAATGATAGGACTCAATGTTAGAAATTAATTGAAGCTTTTGCAATTGGTTTGAATACCTACTGCAGTTAAGATTTAGGATTTTTCAGTTGATTTTTCTATTATAGAAATCAGGTTGAATAAGTATGCCTACCAACTGTTTGTGATTATGTGTCAAAGCGTCTATTAGCAAGTTAGGGAGGAATTGCCATGTATGAGAATATTTAGGTGGCTGAAGTCTATTTAAGTAGTTCATTTCCGTCATATTTTTCATTGTGGAGAAGAAATCAAAGTCAATACAAACTTCTCTTCATTCAAAGTAAATTTCTTTGTTATTTCTTCTTTAAGCAAATTCCACATTTTTTGCTAACAAGTGTGGTATCAAAGCAAGTTTATGGTATGGTTTCTACTAGTGCCTTCACAAGCTCGTTTGAGAATACACCTATCTTCAAGGGTGTTAATTACCAATTTTGGCACACAAGATGAGGACCTTGTTCATGTCCTACGAGTTATGGGACATTGTTGCAAATGGTCTTGGTGAGCTTATAGAAACAGAAGAAAGCCAAAGACTTACAGCAACTCAACGCAATGAGTTGAGAGAAAGTCAAAGGAAGGACTCAAGAGCACTATTGCTGATTCAACAAGCACTAGATGATGTCATTTTTCCATTAATCATGGAAGCTTCAACATCAAAGGAAGCATGGGACCTGCTTGAAGAACAGTATCGTGGAACAAACAAAGTTGTTTCAGTGAAGACCCTACATCAAGAATTTGAAAACTTTGAAATTAATCCCTCTGAATTTGTGCAAGAATTTTTCTCAAGATTTCAATAAGTAGTAAACCAAATCAGAACATTTGGAGAAGAATAGCCTGACCAAAAAGCTATTGAGAAGGTTTTGCAAAGCCTTTCACCCAAATTTGATCATGTTGTTCTTGCAATAGAAGAATCAAAGGATCTAAAAAGATACTCTCTCCATGAGTTGATGTGCTCTATTCTCTCTTATGAGCAACGGATAAATAGGACAGTTGAGACACCTCTGCAGCAAGTCTTTCATTCAAAGGTTGAGTCAAGAAAGATCTTAGATGACATGGGTCGTAGAAGCAACATAGGCTGAGACCATAGTCATGGTAGATAATTCCGCGAAAGAGGTAGAGGTAGAGCAAGACATTATGGACAACATAGAAACAATTCACGTGAGGTAATCATTCTAATTCTTGCTTACATTGTGGAAGGTTAAACCATAAAGATAAAGATTGTTGGTATAAACAAAAAACATGTGCAATATAACAACTCTCCTTGATGCTATTTGTTGAGAATATCCACATGTGAGTGTCCCACATTGGAGAAAGAGGAGAAAGAAGACCAACATGTAAGCCTAGTGGGTTACTCCACCTATTGTCAATTAGTTTTAGAATGAAACCTCACTTGAGCTTTTGTGTGGTCTAACTTTCTTCCTTGTGTGAACTCGTAGGCGCATTGCAAATTTAAAATGGTATTAGAGCCAAAGAAGATCTTGGCCTAGTATTTGCCCCAGAAGGGGGTTTGTCATTTAAGCAACTGGAGAAGGACTTGAAATCTGCATGGAGCAAGTGGCCCAACAATATTGTTTGCCCCAGGAGGGGGCCTATTTGACCTCAATCAAAAGTCCAGCCTTGATGAGGATTGTTTACGTACTTCTCTAGATTGTCCAAGTAAAAAGGGGCTTAAATATGACAGGAAGTGTTGAGAATACCTACATGTGTGCGTCCCACATTGGAGAAAGAGGGAAAGAAGACTAAGAGAAAAGAAGACTAACATATAAGCTTAATGAGTTACTCCACTTATTGCCGATTGGTTTTAGGATGGAACTTCACTTTGGCTTATGTGTGGTCTAACTTTCCTCCTCGCGTGGGCTCGTACGCCCATTGCAAATGTAACACTATTATTGCAAAGGTTATGGCCATATTAAGGAAAAATGTTTTTAAAAGGTTGTTGATCATGAAAATTTTGAAGAAAAAGATGTTACTGAAGCAAATTTATTTGTTGCTTGCTTACTTTCTCATGATGACAAGTCTAACGATGTTTGATATCTTGATAGCGGTTGTAGTAATCATATGACTGGCAACAAAAGGCTATTTGTAGAGCTTGATGAATCAATTAAGACAAAAGTAAGAATGGGCAACAATGACCATGTTCAAGTGTGTGGAATGGGCACCATTGATGCTATGTCAAAATTTGGAATGAAGTTACTGCATGATGTGATGTATGTGCCTAGGATAATTCATAATCTGATTAGTGTGGGTCAGTTGATGAAGAATGGTTATGATGATGTGTTTGATGATGGCAAGTGCATGATTTATGATAAGAACATGCATTTAATTCATTCTGTGAAAATGACAGTTGATAAGATGTTTCTGCTTGTATTTTTTGAAGCTTTGATCAATGCTTTCAATGGAACTAGTAATGATAGTTTTCTTTGGCACCGAAAGTTTAGTCATCTTAATTTCAGTGGACAAAACTTATTGTGCAAAAGGACTATAATGGGTGGTCTTCTTATAATTGATGGAAAAAATAGCAATGTGAAGTTTGCATTTTGGAAAACTCCAACGAGATAAGTTTCCTAAAGGAAGATCATGGAGAGCTTCCAAGCCACTCATGTTGGTGCATGCAAATATATGTGGACCAATGCAGACACCATCCTTAAGTGGAAGTAAGTATTTCTTGATTTTTGTTGATGACTATTCAAGAAAGAGTTGGGTGTACTTTTTGAAAGAAAAATCATAAGCATTTGAATGTTTCAGGCAATTCAAAGCTATGGTGGAAAAGAAAAGTGTCTGCCCTATTTTGACACTCCAAACTGATCATGGTGGTGAGTTTCTTTCCACAAAATTTAGCATTTTTTGCAATGATTGTGATATTCAAAGACAACTCACAGCACGTTACACACCCTAAAAAAATGGAGTCGCAGAATGGAAGAATAGAACGATCGTTGAAGCAGCTAGAAGCATAGTAGTTAATAGCGGATAGCGGTGCGGAGCGGCCGACCCCGAAAACGCTATAGCGGAATAGCGGATAGCGGAGCGGCCGCTATTTCTACACACACATATAAGCTTTCTACACACACTGTCACTTCCTTTTCTTTTCCCCTAGAGCTTGAAGGCCTAGAACTAGAAGCAGGTGCAGCTGTATTCTTTGTACTAAACACTTGAAGTGGAGAAAATAATTTTAAAAAGATATTATTGCATGGATGACCGAGACATTAATGCCAGATGTGTGAAGAAGCTTGGTGAACAATAAAGGCCATTGAATTTATGAAATAAACAGGAATCTTCTGGGGAATACAGATTATTATAGATGGCAAGTGGCCTTTTCTAGTGGTGTGAGGGATCGTTGAGCTGTTGTTCAAAATTTCCTTTTACCAACTCGATCCCTTGAAAAGAAAGGGTTGGAAAATTTTCCTTTGGGCCAGATAGTGGGCCTAATGGCCCAACTTGCCTAACCGACTAAGCAAAACCCTAAAAATTTTCC
>JANTNU010000008.1:25887675-25898093 GCA_024752395.1 Erythroxylum havanense
AGAAACTGAAAATTAAAACAAAGAAACAAACAATAGTTACGAACTTACGGTGAGTGACCACTGACCAGGGAGCAGGGTCGCACGCGGAAGCACGCACCAGGACGGAGGAGGAGGCTGACCCACGGGAGACGAGACGCACCACGGACGGAGGAGGAGAAGGCAGAAGACGAACCGAGAAGAAGAACCGAGAAGACAAACGACAACCGAGACGACGAGAAGACCAACACAGAAGGCAGAGGCGATAGGCGAGAAGAGAAGACAGAAGGCGGTTCCGGTCCGGAGAGAAGAGAAGGCGCCGAGATTCGAGAAGAAGAATCGAGATTCAAGCCCTAATTTTAATCCTATTTCAAACTAATTCGGGTAATTCGGGTAACCCGAATTTTTTCGGAGTTACCCATACCTTACCTGAAATATTTCGGGCAATTTTTGGTCCAGCCCAATTTACCGAATATTTTCCATTTTCCTACCCGAATTAATTCAGGCCGGGCTGGATAATCGGGTCGACCTGAATTATGCTCACCCCTACTAACCACCAATTAGGTTACTGACCAACTAGACACAAAATTAAATTGCTATAACTTTTAAAACTCATCACTAGCTAGTCAATCATAACCTTTTGTATAGTAGTTGACCACCAGTCAACCAATTGACTAGCTAATGGTCTATCTGGTTGCACAGTACACATTTTTGTAACTTTTTGTTACTTTATGTTGCCAACTTATCCAAATCCTTAAAGTAGTTGAGCTCCTATAGAAACCAAGATAAAAAATTTAAACACCCATGTGTTTTTAAAGATAAAATGCCTTTGTTAAAGATTGATAAAAAAAATAACGTAAAAATTCTCAAAAGTTTTTTCGAAGATTAAGAGGTATTCTTTAAAGATAAAATAATTTTTTCTTTATTATGAAAGGATTTATATTTTATATGTTACAAGAAAATAATCGTACAATGATTGAGCTTATAGTTCGTTAAAATGACCAAGATAAAATTACAAGAAAGATTACAATTCTTTATTTAAATCTTGATATAATTGATTCTCGTTTATTCTTAGTTCTTCACTTGAATTCCCTTGAAGCTATTTTAAATTACATATATGTTCTAATTTGCTCATTTTCTCCATCCTTTTATTGTCCAATTTATTTAATTGTCTCATTTGCTCACTTTACTCTTCTATTGAGCTTTGTCTTTCAATATTGCTTAATTTCATTATAATAGAGCTACCAATATCACCAAAATTAAATTTATTAATAGCAATAAATTTTTTACTATTAGAATTATAGGCTACGATTTTACTTAATCTAATAGGCTACAACATTCCCATCTTTCAATATAATGAAGAAGCATCCATTTAGGAATCAAACCCCTATTTGTTAACTTATTTTTCTATTTTCTTCCAAACGTATAGTGTAAGAATAAGCAACACCCTATCATTATTACTGAATTGAATGGGACATCACTTCTAGTTAGTAATTTTTTATGTGACAAACAACTTTGGGTGATTATCCTAGCTTCATCAAACACTTTTTTCCCATTCCTAACAAACCAATAAGTTGTTGGACATGTATTCTAGTATTTTTTATTGCTAAAATTTTCTCTATTATAAATTAATTGCTTGCAAACTAAAGCAAGTACACTTGTCATTGAAGACTAATATAATAGTAAGTAGAGTGTAGATCTCATGGAGAAGCTATATATGTTTAGAAACTCTCTTAATAATAACTGGTTGGTCATAAAATTAAAAGAAAACAAAATATAAATAATAAGTAATAACATAAGAAACAAAGTAAGTAAGTAAATAGAAAATAAATAAATAAAATTTTTTACACAAACATTTTCAAACCAATAAAAATAATAGACAAAAAAAGCATGACAGAATTAATTCTAGATAAAGATCCTTATATTGTTGATAGCTTGATCTACTGAGATGAGTCAAGATCTTGATCCTCTAATGACAAAGACTTTGAAATTGATCTCTAAAGGGCTAGTAAACCTTTTGGAGGCTAACCTTAATAGTTTTAGATAGAAAAGAATGTTAAGTTGTATAAAGTCTCCAAAGGTCTTCTAAAAATTAGTGCTTTAAACATGCTCTATCTGTTTAAGACAAGGCAAGAGTTATTATCATGTCATCAGATATGGTCATGTGTACGGTAAGTAACTTGTACATTGATCATGGATTAGTATGAAAAATGATGGATAAAATTTGAGCATTAAATAAATTATATTCCATTAATTTTGTTCCAAGTAATAGGTTAAAGTAACTATTAGTGCTAGTAACCATTTAAAGTTATATCCTAATTAAATAAGGTATTTAAGAATAATTGTTCCCCATCCTATCAAAAGACTGGATGACATTTCAAACAACTTCATTATGATCCATGGAAATTTTTAAAAATATTTTTGTAGTAATTTTTTTCAATATTGCCTGTTAATTACTTAATGATACATACTATTTGCTTATCATATGGTCATTTTACATACATAGTATAATTGTTTAAATTAAATTGAAATTTGAAAGATTATTATGTTAATTTGAGGTTTAATGATAAGTTAATGTGAGTATATAGAAATTTAGATAGTTAATGAACATTGTAACTAAGCAAATAATGATAATGTTTAGATATTTTGATTAAGTTGTTTAGTCTTCATAGAATTGAAACTTATCTTATGTTAGTAGTTATTGTGATTGATTTGCTTGAACAAGCAAAAATCTAAGTATAGGCAAATTTGATGTATGTATAGCATACACACACACACACACACACACAAACATATACACATAGTTTTTTTTACTATATTTCCATCTAAAATTATTTTGATTTGATTGGTTTTATTTGATGTTTGAGCTAATTTTGGATAACTTTCTTTAGGTGTAATTATGGCCACAGATTAATGAGTTTGCAAGTTAAAATAATATTCATTTAATTGAAGACGACCTCAAGCATAGATCTATTACAACTTATGCGCCTCTCTAGATAGAAGAGCTAGAAGACAAAATTAGACATGACCTAACACACAGTCATGTGACAATTCTTGTTTCCTTCTAAAATAAGACTTAAAGACATAGTTTTATACTCAGGCATATCAGAGCCTGTGTTATGTGACATAGAAGTTACAGTGAAGTATATAGCCTCCTATATGGGTGTGTTAGTACTCATGTTCCTTTATAGATAAGAAGTTGGATTTACAAATATATACACGACCTAGGACATGGATGTGTCCCAAACTATGTTCATAACTTAATTCTTTATTTAAAGTGAGAAAGTGACTCTAGTTAGGAGATATTTTTATTTTTTTATCATTTTTTCAATTTTTAAACTAGGGTTAGCGGTCAAATGAGAGAGAAGCCCTATAATAAGGTTTAAGTTTTCCTTTAACTAGAAACTTTTTTTGGAGTATTCCCAACAAAGTGAAATACTTCCAAAGATTAAGAATCTATAAAAGAGTTTTCCTTATTCAATGATTTCAACAAAATTTATTTTTTAATTGTTTTAAGGATGATGAATGGCTAAATCTTTATTGATGTCTAAATATAAGGAACCTTAATCTTGACTTATATATATTGATTTCAGTTATTTTACTTATATTTGTGAAATGGTATTGTTGTTCTTAATGTTGATTGGAGATAAATGAAATCTTAAATCATATCTTAATTTGCACGCAAATGTCTGAAGTATATTGACCTGGATATTAATATTAAAAATTAAATAGGTGCTAGAAATAGGCCCATTTAATTCTTTTGGTATAAAAATATCGAGTAATCAATTTATAGATAGGTGGTTGTACATCAAAAGGTAACAATTCATTAACTTAAGAAACATTTTTATAAAGAACTAAATCATGAGTATACTATAATGTTTAGGAGAATTCATAGCTAGATGTTTCTTACCTTTTATTTCATATCATTAATTAATTATTTTACTTTTACTTTTACTGGTATCTTTATCTATCTGGTATAAGTTTAGGTTTAGATTGAATCAATCACAATTGTTATTATTGACTACATAATAGTAAAGGAGATATACTTAGTACCTAATTAATTATCTTGGGAATGATGCTCTAATTATCACTATACTACTATAAACTGATAGATACACTTGTCCAGAGTCAATAACATTAAAGTATAGAAAACAATACAAAGAACTAAAATCTAATAAACATAATAGTGCTCTAAAATTTGAGATCTCATAAGGCTAATGTTATTGACCATAAAAATAGAGGTAACTCCAATAAGAATGGTGGACAAGATAGGTCTTTCAATAACAATAAGTATGGTCAATTCAAGTGCAAAAAGATTGACGGTGACTGTTGGTGGTGCCACAAGCCAGGCCATTTTGCTGCTGTTTTTCAAGCTATAATCAACTATAAAAGGAAGGGTAAAGGACAGAAACCATGACAATTTAGGAAAGGAAACAAGAAGGGGTACCAATGGGGCACTAAAATGTGTTTTGGTAAGCCTTAAGCTAATGTGGCCAAAGTTGCTGGTGGTGATGACAAGGAGATCATTACTGCTGTAGTTTCTAAAGTCAACCTTACTGGAAACTTGGTTGAGTGGATTGTGACACAAGATTCACACATCACATCTACTCTAACAAGGACCTATTCAAGGAGTTCAATGATGTTGCCCATGGTGAGTTCATGTACATGGGCAAATCTAGCAAAGTTCCTATCTAAGGAGTCAGAAAGGTCAATTTCAAACTCACTTCTGGAAAAGTTTTGCCTTTAGAAAATGTTTTGTTTATTCTTGATGTTTGTAGAAACTTGATTTCTAGTGCCTTACTTAACAAGGTTAGTGTTAAACTTACTTTTGATTATGTTCAGCTAGATTTGACGAGGAATGGGAACTTGCTTTTGTAATGAGGCCTTATTTGTACTTGATGTTGAAATGAATGTATCCACTTTTTTTGTTGATATTGTTGAGTCTCTAGACCTATGACATCCTAGACTTAGGAATATGAATGTGAGGTCAATTAAAAAGATGAAAAACTTAAACTTGTTACATAACCTAATCACCAATGAAATCAAATAATGTCAAATTTGTGTTGAGGTTAAACATTCTAATAAACCTTTTAAGTCAGTGATTGAAAGAGAGTCATAATTGTTGGACTTGGTGCATATAGATTTAGGTGACTTTTTACTTATTGAAAAATAAAAGTGATGCAAAGGAAGTGACAAAATACAAAGCTAAGGTTGAAAACCAATTGGAAAGGAAAATTAAGAGATTAAGGTCTAATTGAGGTGGTAAGTATAATACTGATTTCCTTGTTGATTATTGTGTGAAAAAGTTAAGATTATTCATGAGCTTTCAGTCCCTTATACACCTGAACAAAGTGGAATAACCAGAAGGAAAAACCAAACACTTAAGATTTAAGATTATTCATGAGCTTTCAGTCCCTTATACACCTGAACAAAGTGGAATAACTAGAAGGGAAAACCAAACACTTAAGGATGAGATGAATGCAACGTTGATTCTTTGGGTTTACCTAAATTTATATGGGAGAAGCTATTCTTTTAGATTGTTATATTCTAAACAAAGTCCCTCATAAAAAACTAAATCGAACCTTATAAAATTTGGAAAGATTATCCACCTAATTTGAGTTTTTTAAAAATGTTGGGTGTCTTGCTAAGGTTTCTCTACTTAAACAGAACATAAAGAAAATTGGGTTTAAGATCATTTATTCTATTTTTGTGGGATATGACTAATAATGTTGCCTATAGATTTATGGTTAGGGAAGAGGGATCTAATACTTACGGACCAATTATTGTTGAATTAAGGAGAAGCGAAAGACTTAGAGTACCCACCAGTTTTGGTTTTGAATTTATTACTTCCTTTGTGGTGGAAAAATCTGATGAGACAGATGATGATTTTTTAGTCATTTATATTGTTAAGAAAGATCCCAAAACTTATGAGAAGCAATAAGATATGTGGGTATTGCCTTTTAGAAGGAAGTCATAGATAGTGAGTTAGAGTAAATCATGTTTCATAAATCTTGAGTTTTAGTTGATATACTTCAAGGTTGTAAGCCTTTGAAGTGTCATTGGATCTTCAAAAAGAAATTAAGATTTGAAGGAACCATTGAGAGGTTTAAGGCAAGACTTGTGATTAAAGGCTTTAAACAAAATGAGGAATTGGACTTCTTTGATACTTACTCTCCTATTACTAAAATTGCATCTATAAGCATGTTGTTTGTTATTGCCTCAATGTTTAAGCTTCATGTGCATTACATAGATGTTAAGAAAACTTTCTTGAATGTTGACCTTGATGAGAAAATTTAGATGGTCCAGCTCGATGGGTTTACAATGCCTGGTCAGGAGCAAAAGGTGTGTAAGTTGGTTAAGAATTTGTACGAAATTAAACAAGCTCCCAAATAGTGGCATGAGAAAATTGAAAGTGAGGTTTTCAAACATGGTTTCACCTTTAGTGATTTTGATTCTTGCATTTATGTGAAATCTGATGCCGCTGGATGTGAAATCATAAACCTTTATGTGGATGATTTGCTTATTTTTAATACTAGCTTATCTGCCATTGATACTACCAAGAGTCTGCTAAAGTCTTCCTTCAATATGAAAGATCTTGGACTTGTAGACATTATTTTGGTAGTTAAAGTTGATAGGAATGACTCTGATTTTAGGTTGAACCAAACTTATTATGTTGAGAAATTTTTGCAGAAGTTAGGTTACCATGATGTTGAGCTAGTCAAGACTTCTTATAATGCTAATGTTGCTTTAAAGAAAAATATTGATGGCAGTGTAAACTAAGCTGAGTATGTTAAAATTCTTGGTAGTGTGATGTTCTTAATAAACTATTCTCGTCCTGATATTGCTTATTGTGTGAGTACACTTAGTACATATACTCATAATCCTAGTAAAAAGCATTGGAATGCATTGATTCGTTTGTTGAGATATTTAAGAGGTATTATGCATTATGAGTTATATATTTAAGAGGTATTATGCATTATGAGTTATCTTTCCGTAGTCATCCTCCTGTATTGGAGGGATATTATGATGCTAACTGGGTTACAAAGAGTGATAATATTGACCTTGGTAGGAACTACTGTGTCTTAGAACTCATCCAAGAAAACATGTATCGCTAGAACAATAATGGAGGCTGAGTTTATGGCTTTGAAGCTAGCAGGATAGGAAGTTGAGTGACTAAGGAATCTCTTAGTATATATCCCACTTCGAGGAAAATCAATTTCTTTTGTGTTCCTTCAATGTGATTCGAAAGCTATCATTCATATTACCAAGAATAAGGTATATAACGGCAAAAGTAGACATATCAGATTGAGATATAAAATTGTTTGTATTTTGATTAGACATGGAGTAATCTCTCTAAACTATGTTAAGTCAGAGAGAAACTTAGTTGATCTGTTTACAAAATCTTTAAGTAGGAAACTAGTTTCAAAGCATGCCAAAAGGGATGTGGTTGAGCCCAATTGTGTAATAATCTTGTGATGGACATCTGTCTTAGGAAACCAAGTTCAATAGGTTAAATGAAGTCATGTGGTAACTGGTTACTTGTACTTTGTTTGTGGAATAATACTAAGGTATATTCAGTTGTTGAATTGCATCCTTAACATGGCTTTATTGCGTTTGATGAGGTTGGATAGTTTAATCTTTAATGAGCTCCATAGCTCAAGTTTAGGTGGTGTGAGCAGAACACACTTGATAGACTCACTTATATGATCGTGGGGGTTAGCCGTGAGATCCCACATCGGTTGGAGAGGAGAACAAAGTACGCCTTATAAGGGTACGGATACCTCTTCCTTACAGACGCGTTTTTCATGGCCTAACGGACTGGATCCCATCAAAACTCTGAGGTTAAATGTGCTCAGATGAGAGTAGTTCTAGGATGGGTGACCTCCTGGGAAGGCCTCGGGAAAAGCAAAACCGTAAGGGCTTGGTTGGGCCAAGGCCCAAAGCGGACAATATCTGTGAGCGAGTGATCTGGGTTGTTACAATGGTATCAGAGCCAGTACTCGGGTCGGTTGGACCGATATGAGGCTAGGCCTCCCTTATAGACGCTTTTTCCATGGCCTAACGGACTGGATCCTATCAGAACTTCGAGGTTAAATGTGCTCGGATGAGAGTAGTTCTAGGATGGGTGACCTCCTGGAAGGCCTCGGGAAAAACAAAACTGTGAGGGCTTGGCTTGGCCAAGGCCCAAAGCGGACAATATCTGTACGCGGGTGATCTGGGATGTTACACTTGGTATCAGAGCTGGTACTCGAACTATTGTGTCAGCTAGGCTGGATCCCAAAGAGGGCTGTGCCCTAAGGGGGGTGGAGAGTGTGAGATCCCACATTGGTTGGAGAGGGGAACGAAGTACGCCTTATAAAGGTACGGATACCTCTTCCTTACAGACACGTTTTCCATGGCCTAACAGACTGGATCCCATCAGAACTCCGAGGTTAAATGTGCTCGGATGAGAGTCGTTCTAGGAAGGGCGACCTCATGGAAAGGCCTCGGGAAAAGCAAAACCATGAGGGCTTGGCTGGCCTTAAAGTGGACAATATCTATGAGCGAGTGATTTGGGTTGTTATAATGGTATCAGAGCCAGTACCCGGGTCGGTTGGAACGATAGGAGGCTAGGCCTCCCTTATAGACTCGTTTTTCATGCCTAATGGACTAGATCCCATCAGAACTCCGAGATTAAATGTGCTCGGGTGAGAGTAGTTCTAGGATGAGTGACCTCCTGGGAAGGCCTCGCAAAAAACAAAACCGTGAGGGCTTGGCTGAGCCAAGCCCCAAAACGGACAATATTTGTAAGCGGGTGATATGGGATGTTACACCCTCTTGTGAGAGTATTTGAGCTATCTCTCTAAAATGATCATAAGACCAGGGTATTTTGAGGATGTTTATTTTTCTAGCAAGTTTTGTCTCTGATTTTCTTAGACATTGTGTTCAAGACTTAGTTCACTTGGTTGTTTGCCATTCTTTCTCTTAAATGTTTATAGTTTGTTTCTCAAGTTTTGGATCAAGCAGGGAATTGTTGGTGTTGTTCCAAAACTTGAAACATTTCTCTCTCCTTGTTTTGCTTTGTGTCCCACATTGAAAGAGTAAAGGACTTTCCACCAAGTTTATCTACTATAGTGTTTTATGAGACTTTGAATTAAGTTTTTTATGGAAGGTATTAATACGACATGCGCGTGTGTGCCTAGTCAGGTTTAGCTGCAACGTTGCATTGTGCAGGTGTGACATAAACTTTTTGGGCCCCACTTGGATTAATTCGTATGATTTTAATGCTTGTCAGTTACTAACGTTATTATTTTGACCACTTCTTTTGAAATTTCTACAAATTCCCCATTATTCTTACCCAGTAATGTTCCCACTATTTTTCTATATCTTGAGCCCCTCTTTACAGTGCAAAAATACACGCATATCTCTTCCCTTTTTCATTCTTTTGTCATGGTTTTCTTAATTGTCAGAGGCAGTTTCTAATCCGCCTTTTAGAGTTCACCAAAACTGGTGGACAAGACGTTAACCTTGAGGTTGAATCTCGTTATCCTGCTGTACTGTAGAGGGAAAATCTCCTATAAATTGAGGTAAAACAATATTATTAATAAGCTAAAACCTTAGCAAGACGTGCATTTTCACCAATGTAGTGGGATAAAACAACATAAATAATGAGCTGAAACCATTTATAGTTGATTATTGCAATTGAAGAGGATTTGAACCTCCGCGCTCTTTATCACGAGATTTTGAGTCTCGTGTATCTACCATTTCACCACCCAGGCATAGATTTGGGTCAATATATTCTATTTGATATGGGTAGGAGAAGACCCCGACTCGGTATTCTTAAATAAAGAAAATAGAGAAATCAGTACATTACATAGTCTGTTTGAGGGATTGGTGACTTACCTATTCAGTGATTTTAGCACTGGATGCTCCCTCAAAAAAGGAAGATCTTGTCTACCTAGCTAAGTTTTTATCTATCCAAAATAAAAAATATAAAAAATAGATATAATAGGATATTCGACTCGACTCAATCCTTTTAGTAAAAGATTGGGCCGAGTTGACTTGAATACTTAGAAAATCTGTTGGGCAGGGAGATTTGCACCTCTTACAACCAACACATTCATCCGTTAAATAATTTTCACAATATTTTGCATTTAGAAAAATAGTGTCAATTCTATTTCTAATAATAAGTTGATTTTAATTTTTAAAAAGAATTCTAATAATAGGTTGATTTTAATTTCTAAAAAGAACAGATGCAACAATAAACTATAATTGGTTTCAACCCATTACTTCTGCTGTATTATCCCACTACATTGGTGAAAGTGCACTATGCACGTCTTATTAATCATATTGTTTTACCCCAATTTATAGGAGAAAGTGCTATTATCCCTTTCTGCTTTCAATGTTGATACTGGACAATATGAAATCACAGTGTTATTACATGAAGTTAATTGATAACCAAA
>JANTNU010000008.1:25939141-25949700 GCA_024752395.1 Erythroxylum havanense
GGCCGGGTAACATCAAAAAAAGTTCGGGTAACTCGGGCCGGGCCCAAACAGTGAAAATTCGGCCCGAATTACCCGAATGCTCACCCCTAATAATACCTATTAGAGTGGACAAAATTTTGAATATCTTAAAAGAGTTTTACAAAAATTGCACCTCCCAAAAGATAAAATTTTAAATGGACTTAAATTTTAATATGTTTATTATGAAATAGAATAAAAATATTTTTTAATTATATAAAAGCTTAGGAAATATTTTTACAATTTTTAAAAATTATTTGAAATAGTACTAATACTATATAGTAATATTTGCCTAAAAAGTTTTCTCAACTTGGCATCACTCGATTTGGATTGACTTGAAGTAAATGATTTTAGCTTTGTTAAAAAACTCTCTACTGGAACTATAACACAGAAGCTTGAACGAAAGTTCTTATCTTATTGAAAACAAGCTGCTGGCTTATATAAGCCATCACAAAAGGGATAAACTCAAAAATAACAACTCACGTTAATAATCCTAGAACGTGGTGATAGACTAAGAGGAATCATTCAAATATCTAACAACTAGTTCCTAATAAATAGGACTTATTAACAAACCAGTAAACAGAAAAACTTGACCAGCAAGTAGTAGTGCAACATTCCCTCCCTTAAACTGTATGCAATAAGCAATCAGTTTATATTAGGAACTTCACACACTCCCAGCATGCTACGAAGCTTCAGGAACACTTCCAACTTGAGTGGCTTTGTCATTATGTCAGCTACCTGTTCCTGCGTAATGCAATGACTTAAGTTCACAACTCCATCTTTCACCAAGTCACGAAGGAAATGAAACTGAATGTCAATGTGCTTGCTACAGCCATGCAAAACAAGATTCTTTGAGAGTTTTATGGTAGAACTATTGTCGCACAGAACCGTAGTGCATTTCTCCTGCACATGACCAAGTTTCTCCAAAATTCTTCTTAACCATACACACTGGCAAGCACACGAAGTAGCAGCAATATACTCAACTTCTGTGGTGGATAGAGAAACCGTAGGTTGTTTCTTTGATGACCACGAAACTGCTCCAGAGCTAAGTAAAAACACATACCCCGAAGTACTCTTTCGATCATCTAAATCTCCAGCAAAGTCACTGTCTGTATAAGCTATGAGTTCCTTACTGCCTCCTTTTTTGTAAAAAAATTCCCAAACCAGTTGTTCCTTTCAAGTACCTGAGTAGTCTCTTTGCTGCCAACCAATTTTGCTCTGTAGGATTTGCCATAAACCTGCTGATCAGACTCACTCCATACATCAAATCAGGTCTGGTTACAGTGAGGTACATGAGGCTGCCAACTACTTACTTGAACAAAGTTGCATCCACTCTAACTCCCTTCTCATCCTTCAATAGTTTAGAACCAGGAAATATGGGGTTGTGCACTGGGTTGCTTCTGTCCATGCCAAATCTCTCCAATACTTCATGAGCATACTTCTTTTGACATATATAAATCCCATCTGGATTTTGTATCACTTCAACCCCGAGAAAGTATCTCATTTTTCCCAAGTCAGACATATCAAATTTTAACATCATTGACTTCTTAAATTCATCACACATACTCTTATCTTTTCCAGTAAAAATCAAATCATCAACTTATAAACTGACAATTAAGAGCTTACCTCCCTCCTTTGAATTTTTTAAACAGAGTATGTTCACAATAACACATTTCGAAGCCTTCTTTAACAAAGTAAGTCTCAATCTTGTTGTACCAAGCTCATGGAGCTTGTTTGAGACCATACAAGGCCTTTCTAAGCTTATACACCTTGTGTTCTTCACCCTTCTTTTCATATCCCTGAGGTTGTTGAACAAAAACTTCCTCAGAGTTCACCATGAAGGAATGCACTCTTTACATCAAGCTGAAAGATACTCCAATTTTGTTGTGCTGCTAGAGCTATTATCATGCGAATGGTATCTGGCCTTGCAACTGGAGCAAAGACTTCAGTGTAATCAACCCCATACCGTTGTGCATATCCCTTAGCCACAAGCCTAGCTTTGCACTTGTCTATCTTTCCACTCTCATTGAGTTTTGTTTTAAAAACCCATTTGACTCTAATAGTTTTTAACCCATCTGGTAAGATAGTCAGCTCCCAAATTTTGTTCCTTTCAATCGCCTCAATCTCTGCATCCATAGCATCTCTCCATTTCTTGCTTTTAATAGCTTTTTCAAACGTACTCGGATCAGTTTCAGTAAGCATCATCATGACATTTAGATCTTCTTCTTCTGACAAACTTTCTCCAGTTTCGTAATCTCGCATCCAGAATGGAGCTCTTCTCACCCTCCCTTCATCTAGATTCATTGGATTTTCTTCATATGACTTACTGGAAGGTGAACTAGTGCCATTTGAATCAGCTCCATTCGAATCACCATGTTCTTCATCTTCATTAGTTTCTTCTCCAACTCCTTCATCTTCACTGTTATCCCATTCTAACATATCTGGGCTGGTCTCTTCTTTGCTTTTTCCCCAATTCTAGCTCTCATTTTCTTCAAAAACCACATCCCTACTAACAATTATCTTCTTAGAAACTGGATTAAACAGTTTATAAGCCTTTGATTCATCACTCACTCCCAACAAAACACGCTTAATAGTTTTATCATCTAGCTTACTCCTCTTCTGGTCTGGTACATGTACATGAGCTACACACCCAAAAACTCTAAAATATTCTACTGTAAGCTTCACACCACTCCATGCTTCCTCTAGGGTTCTATCTTGCACTGCTAAAGTGGGACATCTGTTAAGAACATGCACACTCCATTTCACAGCTTCAGGCCAAAAAATTTTTGGAACTTTTTTTTCAGAGAGCATGCAACGCACCACATTCATCATTGTCCTATTCTTTCTCTCAGCAACTCCATTTTGTTGAGGAGTATAAGCTGCAGTCAACTGCCTACTTATGCCATTTGCCTTACAAAACTCCCCAAATTCATTTGAGGTGAACTCACCACCCCTATCAGTCCTCAAGCATTTAATATGAGCATCTATTTCTTTTTCAACACAAGCCTTAAAACTTTTAAACATAGCAAAAGCCTCTGATTTTCATGCAAGAAGTAAACCCAAGTCTTACGACTAAAGTCATCGATAAAACTCAAGAAATACCTCTTGTTGCTGTTTGATGCAGGCTTTATAGGACCACATATGTCTGCATGTACCAGTTCCAGCCTCTGTGAAGCTCTCCATAAACTCCTTGTTGGAATGGTGTCCCTGTGTTGTTTCCCAACCAAACAATTTTTGCACAACTTTGTAGGAGTTTTGAGAGAGGGCAAGCCACTGACCATCTTTTTGTACTGAAGGGTTCTCAAACCTTTAAAATTCAAATGCCCGAATCTGCAGTGCCATAGATGAGTTTCATTTTCTGTCACAGTTTGAAAGCATGTAGAAGCTTTAGGCATCATGGTTGCAAACACAGTGAACATTCTATTTGAACTCATCTCGGACTGTATAATTAAGCCCTTTGAAGGATGAAAGATCTTGCACTTCCCATATTGGATCAAAATTCCCAAACCCCTCTCTTGAAGTTGTCCCATACTAAACAGATTATTTTTCAACTCAGGAATATAATAGACTTCAGAGATTACCTGAGTGATCCCATTGACTTGCATTCTGACATTTCCTTTCCCCACAACTTGCATTCTTGAATTATTGCCTAGCTTCACAGTTTGCCTAAAGTGATCATCCAGGTTTGAGAACCATTCTCTATTCCCAGTCATATGGTTACTGCATCCTGAGTCAAGAAACCATACTTCTTCCCTCTTAGCTTGATTAAGTTCCACATATGACATCAAAAGCAGCTCTTCTTCTTCATCTAACTCTATGTAGTTGGCTCCTCTCTCCCAACTAGGACATTCATATTGAAAGTGTCCTAGTTTGTGGCAGTTAAAGCACTAAGCTATAGCCTTGTTAAAAAATTGTCTTCCTTAACCTTAACCTTGACCTCGACCTCAACCTCTAAACATCCCTTGACCTCTTCCGCTACTTGTTCTGTCTTCATGGGCAAACCTCTAAACATCCCTTGACCTCTTCCGCTACTTGTTCTGTCTTCATGGGTAATCTTGAGAACCTGCTATTCTCCTCCATGGCCTTTCATTCTTTGTTCATGAACAAGCAAACTGCTCTGTAGCTCATCAATAGTCAATGTATCCATATTGTTGGATTCTTCGATATAACAAACCACATAGTCAAATTTTGAGGTCATAGATCTCAAAATTTCCTCATTGATGAGGGTTGCACTTAGGGGTGAGCATTATTCGGGTAAAGAAATTACCTAATTTGGGTAATTCGGGCCATCCCAGATATTACCCGAATTATTTTCGGGCCGGGACGGATAATTCTGAAAAAATTCGGGTCAGCCCGATTACCCGAATTAGGTTTTAAAAAATTATAAAATAGGGTAATTAGGATAATTGGGGTAAATCGGGCCGGAATAAATCGGGTAAATCGGGCCGAGTAAATAAGTAATTCGGGTAAATCAAGCCGGGTAAGTTTAGGTAATTGAAAGTTCGAGTTCGGGCCGGGTAAGAGAAATTTTGTTTTGGGTAATTCAGGTCGGGCCCAAACAGTGAAAATCCGGCCCGAACTACCCGAATGCTCACCCCTAGTTGCACTCATTCTCTCACCATGAGCCTTCATTTTGTTGGCTATAGTGAGAGTACGAGCAAAATAATCATCAACAGTCTCTCCTTCCTTCATGTGGAGAGTCTCAAAATCCCTTCTAAGAGCTTGCAGCTGTGCACATTTCACCTTAGCGGAACCTTGATATTTCTGCCTCATTGAGTCCCAAATTCTCTTTGATGTATCCCTGTTGAGAATGGTCTCCATAATATTTCGATCTATAGCTTGAAAAAGGTAATTCTTTACCTTCAGACCCTTCAGTTTAGCATCTTCAATTGCCTTACGCTGTGGTTCTGTCAATTCAACACCATCTGCTGCTGCAGGTATTCCGTTCTCCACAAGACCCCAATATTCCTTCGAACGAAGGAAATTCTCCATTAGCATCGACCAATGGTCATAGTGACCATCAAATTTTGGAATTGCAGGTTGTACAAAGCTGCTTTCTCCTTTCAAATCCACTGCCATCTCGTTCAAATTCACACACTCTAGAAACTATTGTTTCTTTCAATCACACAAAAATCAGGCCCCTGTGAGGGTGCTCTGATACCAATTGTTAAAAAACTCTCTACTGGAACTATAACACAGAAGCTTGAACGAAAGTTCTTATCTTATTGAAAACAAGTTGCTGGCTTATATAAGCCATTACAAAAGGGATAAACTCAAAAATAACAACTCACGTTAATAATCCTAGAACGTGGTGATAGACTAAGAGGAATCATTCAAATATCTAACAACTAGTTCCTAATAAATAGGACTTATTAACAAACCAGTAAACAGAAAAACTTGACCAGCAAGTAGTAGTGCAACAAGCTTCAATTGACCAAACTTTTGATAAAACTTGGAGTTTTTAAAATAAAATTTTAAACCTTGGGCCTAGTTTGGGTTTAGTCCGCATGGCTTAACACCTAAGCTTTTCAAAAACATGTCATCTTTTTTAATTTAAAATTGAAAAAAATATTAAATCAGGGTTTGACTCAGGTGCATGGGCTCGAACGAAGAAGGTCATGCTCAGTCGAACTTTGGGCCTAGGCTGAAACCTTGCCTGACCTATTGCAACCCCTAATGATAGCATTGGTACCAAATTTGGTAACACCTTTCCTAAAATTTCCATAACTATGTTATGTTTACTAATGTTACATCCTTAACTATTTTTAATTATAAAACAAGTTTTAGTACTCTCTCAAAATGAATCCAAAATATTCCCTCTTTAAATAATCTTTTCATTTGTTTCATTCTCATCTATGTAGCCACTTACCAACAAAAGTTTACATCTTCTTGGACACCTTACTTGGTAAAAGTTCATGTCTTGATCAAAAGTTGCTCGCTTTTGATTAAAATCTACTAGTAACAATCGCGTCTAAATCAAAATACCTTTTTTTTAATTTAGTTTACAACATTAACTACCATTTGGTGTTAACCTAGAATGCAAGCATGTTAAGGAGAAATTATCCTAGAATTTATTCCTAACTTCTATCAATAAGTGGGCTTTAAAAAACTTAGAAATTATAATTTTAAGCTACCAAAATGCTAAGATATGTTGAAATGACATTTGAATGAAATAAAGTGATTGGTTGTTGCGAAAGGGAATTACAAACTACAAAAGGGAATTTGATTTAACAAAGGAGAATTTGTGATGTAAAGAAAGTTGGAAAATAATCATTATGATTTATAGCCACCTTAACCGACTAAAAAAGAAAGTAGTTTTGAACTCTAATTTTTGTCTAACTTTGAAATTGAAAGATAAACTAGTAAAAGTCAATCTTTCTAGAGACATTGGAAATGTTATCACTTAGCATTAATTTAAAGTGTGTGTTACACATTTATGTTTTTTATATTGTCAAGATTGATAGACATCTTACTAATTAGAAAATAGAATAAAGTAAATTATATTGTTCTAGAAAATTATATTAAAATATATCAAAAAAATTAATTGTAATAGTACAATAGAGATTATAAAAACTAAATTATTAAAAATTAAAAATATTAAATTAAAAATAAATTTATATTGGAATATTTTTAACATGACTATTTTTAGTTAATATTTATATTTTTTTTAAAAAATATTTTCTACTTATTTTAATAAATTGGATATTGAGTCCAAACTTATGCATAACTAAATTTTTTATTTATTATCCTTTTTATTTTTCTTCGATAAATTAAATATATTTTTTATGTAAGTAACTAGTTTGAAATTTTAAATATAGTTAAATTGAATATATATTTTGAAAGTTTTCGTGCCACTCTTCATAATGATAAATCATATAATTAAAACATAGACAAAACATACATCTGTTGTAATGAAGACACATAGTTGTTTATAATCTTGTGAGTAAGCCAACTTTATTGCAACCATTTCTCCATCTATTGTACATCTCGTATAATTAATTAAAGTCTATACCTCCTTTTGGTATCAACTAAATTAATGCAAATGGTGCTTGGGATAAGAAATGAAGAGTTTCTAGTATTCATGTTGCTTTTCAAAACTAATAAGGTAACCTCACTTTAGGTAAACATGCCCTATTAGATTTGTTAGTTCACTACATTTAGTGGAAGCATTAGTAATAAAAAAGGGTCTTTAGAAGCTATTACTTGAAAGATGCAAAGAAGAAGGAAAAATAAATATATTCATCGTTACTTTGTCAAAAACGTACCAGTTATAATGTATAATAAGGGAAGAAATACCAAAAGTTAATCCTACAGCTATAATTAGGAGTCTAAGAATATATTTATATCTATAAAACCCTAACAATTATGGAGAAAAATATCAACACTATCCCTCAAGTTAGTGTTAGATGTCATGCATTCCTAACTTGCTAAGAAGTTTTTAGAACACATTATTTGAAACTGCTTTGGTACGAATATCATTCAGTTGATCCTCAGAACGATTATGGGTAACTCCATAATTTTATCATCTAACTTCTCCCTAATAAAGAACCTATCAACCTCAACAAGTTTTGTTCAATCATATTGGACAAGATTGTGAGCTATATCACAAGTAGTTTTGTTGTCACGATATAGACCAATTGGTTGCTTTAGTGGATAGCCTAAGTACCTTTTTGGTTGAGCTTTTGAAAGGTTAATAAGCACTTTTTTTCACCACAAAAGCTTTTTTTTAAAAAATAAGTGTTTGGCTGTAAAATAAAAAAGCACTTTTTGAGTAGACATAACTTTTTTGGTAGCCAAAATGTAACTTTTTAAGAAGCTCAAATTTGGAGTTTTTCAAAAAAGCACTTTTTAGGTAGATTTTTTAGATCAATTAATAAGCCTATTTTTTAGTCCCTTTTTCTCTTATATTTTGCACATAATTTTTACAATACCCACAAACTCATCTTCACGTTTATTTTAGAAATTATATAATATTATTTTGCTTTTTTATATGTTTTAATATTTATTGTTGATATTAGTTTTACTTATGTTAGTTAGATATATTTTCATTTATGTTTCACATGGTTTAAAATTATATAATAATTAATTTATTGTGATTTGCATATCATTTAATATACTTTAAATAATATTTATATGCATAAATAATTTTTATTACAAAATAAAATATAGTTAAAATTCATAAAAATGCTTTTTATTTTTATACTGCCAAACAGTCTATTGTATGGAGCTCTTTAAAAAAACTATTTTTTAATTAACAATCAAGTAGTCAACTGGCTTCTTTGAAAAGCTCTTCTGAAAAGAGTTATACTGACAAAAGATCTACTGATATACGCCCATCCAAATAGACACCAAATTCTGTTAAAGTAGTCTGAGCCATAAAACTTCATAAAGATCGAGTATTATACCTTTGAATTCAGCTTACTCATTTAAGCGAGCAACCATATTTTTGTTGTTTACTTCTCTATATAAATAGGTTACCACCCACAAATGTAAAGTAGCCGGAAGTTGATCGTCTATCTTGTATTGATCCAGCCCAATCTGCACCTGTATGCATATTCATACTATGTCAATCTTTATTTTTAGGAAAAAAAAACATACATTGTTCTCCATGGTTATGTATAAACCAACTAAGAATACTCAAAGCATAAGCAAGGTCAAGTTTTGTGTGAGACAAGTATATTGACCTTCCTATAAGCCTTTGGTATCTACCTTTATCAACTGATATTTGGTCTACTTCTACACATAATTTCAAGCCTTCTTTAACGGGTGTATCAACCGGTTGGCATGCTGACTTATCATTTTCTTAAAATAAGTTTAATACATATTTTCTTTGGGAAAAAATTCCTTTCTTGGATCTAGAAACTTCGATACCAGGAAAATATTTCAAGCAACCAAGATCTTTCATTTCAAATTCTTTAGAAAAGTATTCTTATAGTGCCTTCCTCTCTTCTGGATCATCTCCTACCACCACCATGTCAGCCACTGATATGTGCTTAATTGTTAATATTTTTTATTATTTTCACTTAGCGATTATCGATACAAAAATGATTAAAATACTCACTTTAATTCATATTTGTTTTTAGGTACAATTTGAGAGTAAAGAAATTAAAGTGAGTCAAAAGCATGAAATTTGGATCATTTTTCAAAGATCAATATCTACTTGCTTTCATAGAGGAAGAAGAAAAAAAATAACAAAAGGCAAGAGAAATGGAAAATAAATAAGCATGAGCAGGAACGACTGCGTTTCACGCATGCACATTGCGTGGTGCATGCGTGAAACGCAGCGCTAGAGGAGCAGCGTGGAATGCATACGGTGAAAGGTTTTAGCAAGTTGCATTTTAATTCTCAAAGGAGGAGACTTTCAAGGTTGGGAATTTAATTGGCAACAGACACGCGACAGATAAGAACAAACACAAGGAGGGGACCCAGGAATAAAAACGCAATATCACGCACAGCAGAAGGAACTGGAGGCTTTAAGTTGTTGCAATTTTTTTTTTAATCGTTAAAGGAGCAACCAACAGAAGACGCAATGTGGAGAACATAGAGAGGAGACACGCGTGAGAAAACCAACAGCAGCCAACGCACAGGAGAGGAGCAATAAATCAGGTGTGTCGTTTGGTGCAAAACGCACAGTGGAGAAGCAACGTACGCAGGAGGCACAATGTTTTAAAGGGTTTTGATGTGAGACCCTTATTTGTATTGTCACGCACAGTAGACAGGAGAAGCTTGAGAATAAAACGCACAGCAACAGGGGCGTGACCGAGGGAGAGCAAAGGCGGAGCTAAGGAGCAAGACACCAGAGGCTGGGTCACGGCTCGCAGCCGCAGGGGCGTGAAGAGAGGGACGCTGGAACTGAAGTGACGTAGCTACAGTAACAGGCGCCGCCGAGAGCAACACGCAAGCAAGCAAGGAGCTACAGTAGACACACAGAAATAAATCAACACAAGGAGACAGCAACTGTGGTTTGTTTCATTGAAAAAACTCCAATGCTTATTTGTAAAATCAATGAACTGTATAATCGTTAGGAGCTTGCGATAGTGGGAAGAAGTTAAGGAGTTTTTGGCTAGGGATTGGAATGAGGGTTAGAGCTATTTGTCGAAAAGTACCTATGAAGGGCTAAACGTCCCGACGCTGGTTCGGAGGTAATATCGAGGCCGACGACTTGGGTTAAGTGGTTTTATTATTATTGTTGTTTCTTTCTCTCATTAAAAATTGTTTGTGTTATCCGATTTAAACTGATTTGGGTTTTATGTATGGATAATCAGATTTTCGTTATTATTCGGTTATTTGTGTATGAACCTATTGGGTTTTGTGAATTGAAGATTCTAATGCGTTCATTGAATTGTTAATTTTGAACCCATTGCTAGAATTTCAATAATCAATATAATCCATAATTGTTATGTTGAAATTCATGTGTAGCGACTAATGGTTTGTAATCATTAGGGATAACATGACCTAGGTTAAATAACCCGAGCTTATGTGGTTGTTGCCTTGATTAATCGGTTTTCCTAATTCGTAATGCTACTACCTAATTAAATCTAGAG
>JANTNU010000008.1:26131187-26143762 GCA_024752395.1 Erythroxylum havanense
TCGGTCAGCTGGAGATGTTTATATTTTTGTGATGACCTAGTATAGATGTCTTTATCAGTTTCCTTTTTGAGATGTATCTGGCCTGTAGGGAACTGATAGATGTGTCTATATTTTGGACTGATGTCATTAATGAAAAGTGATTGTTATGGTTTTAAATTTTAGCGATTTGCAAATTGTGGTTTATTTATATTGATGCCATGCGAGTGTTTAGTGATCGTTAGTGATCGTAGCACTTCCGAACTGTGGGATATGCGTCGGAACGACCCAAGGGCGTCCCGGTGTGTACCCTACAGTGAGGGGGCGCTACACATAATGTTATTACACTTCAAAATCATTTACAAACACATTGTACAGCATTTTTGAATACTCATTTTGATGTAAAACAATGTAATACATATGCAGGCGCGAATTGATCCCGACCTCTATCTCTCATTTGCATGTAGTAAGTATACTCTCATTTGCCTAATGGGTATTCTTCTGAGCCTGAAAAATATTTGCAAATTTTGGGTGAGTTTTGCGAACTCAATGAGGTAACCATCATCGATGGTTCACTCAATTCATACAACACATCAATACACGTACCATGTAACTCACATCTTTGCATTTAGCATAATTCATCACATGTCACATTCTCACTTACAAGTAAGACAATTTTGCATTTCAAACAATCAAACATACTTATTAAAATGTATACAAAATGCTCATGTGACTCTTTTTTCATTTATTACGTTGTTGTGACCGAGTGCCTAAATTGTCCCATATCCACTGTGGTTACTAGGCTTATTTATAACTGACCCTTATTCGTTAGGGATACAGGGCTCATTTTACAAAATGAACCTTTGGCTCTTATACACTTTCTAAGCTCTAAGCTCTTTTTCACATTCTGAGCTTTAAGCTCTTTTTCGGTAGCGACTCTGGTCACAATTACCTTTGTGTTTCGTGCATTCATGTAATGGAATGCATCATATTCATGTAATTTCAATCTATCACATGCTTTTGGATTCACATTCTATTTAACATTCATTTTCCTACCATGGTCCAACATTCAATATAATGTTGAGTATCACTTTTGCAGTCATATGCATATTCATTGTTTTCTTTCAAAACTAGGTCTGACATTTAATAATCATATCATGTCTCACATATTTCATCAAATTCACATACAAGTAGTGCTTCAATATCACATAAGTGCATCAAATCTGGGACCTTTATTGTCTAGCATCAACATGATCAATTCGCATTCATATCATCATTCAAAACATATTTTTAAAGCAAACAACTAATTGAGAGAAACCGTCTAGGTTACTCATAGTACGCTCTAGATTAGTATTAGCTTCAATGATCTGAAAACATTTGAATACAAATGTGTATCCTGTATATCAAAATTATGCAACACACACAATGCACACACACATTAATATTTGCACAATTATAAGTATTCCTTTATGCAAAAATGTGTATATAGAATATATAAAACGCATGTTCATGACAATCCCAAGTATCGCTCTATTATTCTCATCACATAACCATTCTTACTTCAAAACTCATATAAGTGTCATTTATACTTATGGTTTATTCCTCAATAAAATCATTAGAATCTAATTTCATAACCTAATGAATCATTTCAGATTTATCTCCAAACACTGACTTTCGGGTATATTGTTCATGATCATTTAGACAATGTAAATGGGGAAATTTGAGAACACTTTCTTCTAAAAAATTGTTCCCCTATGTCTTATGGTTTCTAATGACACCAAAATCATTTAATTTAATTCATTATTTCGAAAGTTATACTCCAAATAATTTTGGACTGTTCTTATACTAAGATAGTGCCCTGCATTCAAATTCCACCCAAAAATTGAAATTCTTAGAGTCTGATTTAGAATTTTATTTCTCCAAAAAATTTGTATCCCTATATCTCTAGTCTACTCGAAATCAAAAATTATTACATTTGGATAAGTACAGAACAAGATATTGTCAAAATACTGAAACATGCTCAGTGTAAAGAAAAGTTTACCGCTGTGAAGCCAAAAATTTGTCGCAGCAAACTCCTCCCGAGAGGAATTCTCACAGAAATCTCACAAGTTTGCCATGGCAAAACCAAAAGTTGGCCATGGTGAACTTTACACGAGAGGAATCTTGGCCAAATCCTTCAAGTTCACTGTGGCGAAGCAAGGAGTTTGCCACAGTGAACTTTCATAGAAGCATACCCAGTTTTTCAATTTCATGTCAGATTTTTAGACTCTTAGAGATAGAATTTAAATCTAACGTCTTCATAAAATATATATCCATATGTCTCTATTTTAATGCAAATCAAGAATAATCTCATTTGAATAAAGAGATAAAAAGTTATGGCCAAAAGACTGAAACATACTCAGTGAACATACTACTGCTACATTTTCCAAATTATCTTCCTATTTTGATTTCAGATTTTTCCCTAACACATCTTATACTCAGATCACCTTTTCTACTTTATTTACTCATCATTCTCAACTTTATTTCAACTCATTATCATCCATAAACAATTTATAATCTATGATTGATCATTAACACTAATAATAAAACATATTTGAATCACTCCTTCTCTCTCATTTCTACACTCATCCATTAACACAAAACAGGTCATATACTATCTCTATTTTCATCAACTTCCAATTATCATTAAAACATCCTTTTCATAACCAATCCATCTTAAAAACATGTTTAGCATAACTTATAATTTCTTACTCATCAATATACACAATATAGAACATGAGTATACTCATTCTTCATGCACGTTACAAATATATATTCATCACCATTTACAATACCAATCATCTATAAAACAACTCCTAACACATTATTTAACATTTATGTGAAACAAAACATTAATAGTTATACATTCCTTTCTTCACCAACGTTCTAGCATATACTAAACTCCTTTGTCATGATAATTTACCACTAAACTATCATCATATATGCTTTATTAAAAACAATACATGAAGAATAATGTTTAACTTACATGCTTAACTCTAAAACTCCTTCAAATCACCAAGAACCCCTCCTCCAACATACACAATCTTCACCTTAAATAGTGGAACAAAAATCAACATGGTGAGGGTGAGAGTGAGTTTTGTGAGTGAAGGAGAGAAAGATAAAAAAAATTGAAAAAAATGAAGAAGAGAAGCATGTATTGTGAATGGGCAAATGAAAGGCCATGAAATGGTCTTTAATTAGGTCAAATTCGTGAGTGGATGCCACTTGTCACCTTTTTATGGTCTCCAATTGGTTCTTTTAGAAAGTTAGTCTATTTGTCTCCAATTTTCAACCCAATTTTCTCCCAATTTCTAATGAAACTTGTTATTAAATCCCAAAGTCATTTCTCAAAATATCTATTGCCATTTGACTCTTATTTCCACCACTATTTATCCATTTTCTGTCACTTGGCAATTTTCTAGTCCAAAAATACCCAAAAATTTCTAGAAAATTTTCCAGAAATTTTAAAAATTCTAAATCAGTAAATATACTTTCCAAACCAATTTTCAGTACAATCTAACCACAAAATTCTGAATAAAATCACATCTATAGATTAATTATACCTGATAATTGTCAATGAATGCATGTGCAATCATTTTAATGTGTGCAAAAATTCAAATTCATGTGCGTATATGCTAACATTATGTATAAGCATGAAATATATTTTCTTAATCTCTCTTTGAGCTCATATGTACCGAATTTTAGAGTTCTAACCCTTAGTATGGAAATGAGATGTTACATTTAATATATATTAGTTGATCATTAAGTCATATTAGTGTATTAATGTGCATTAGCAAATAAAAGTTTGCTTGTCATTACATGTTGGTTGACCATTTAACCATATTAGTCGACCAATGTATCCTTTAAAAGGACATTGATCAACCATATCATCATATTGGTCGACTAATGTGTCCATAAACTTACATATTATTAATTTAACTTATATTAGTCAATCACTAACCTAAATTGTTGAAATCTCCCTTAATTCAACAAATACGAACATCTAAATCAAAAATCAATCATCTACGAAAAGTGAGACTAGGGTTTCAACCATGAACCTTAACACTTTACCAAAAATATGAGAAAAAGAAAAAGAAAAGGAAAAGGAAAAACTAACTCTAAAATTGATTGAAAGTTCTCCTTAGAAAATTAGACAATATCTAACCAGCAATCACATCTTTTTTTCGAATTAATTTGTGGTAATACAAAGAATGGAAGTCATCGATCTTAAACTTCTTGATAGCAACAACGTAATATACAGTTTATGAAGAACATGTGGCATGTAATGGTTATCTCTTAAAACAAAGAGTTTTAAATATCTAAATAAGTGAATTTAGCATGATATTAGGTGTATCTCAAAATTGAATCTTATAGAACGGTAAAATAAAAGAGTACCAATAACTGCAGAAGCATAAAAGAGCTTAAGATTCTAAAAAATCAAGATGAAGAAGAATAACTCACCGAATTGGAAATGTTGGTCAACGGTGGTCCACACAAACATTAGGGATCGGTCGAACCAATGCAACGAAGATGAAAATGGTTGATGATGAAGAAGACATTGGAGTGCAGAAAGAGTGTCTAACACGTTAGATGCACAGTGTCAAAAATGTGGAAATTAGGGATGAGAATAGTCAATGGTGATAAAGTTGTCAAGTGAATCTAAATTTGGAAAACCTTGACATAATCAAAGGTTATGTTAATTCGAGTTTAATTCAATTAATTTGAAAATATTAATTTTTTTATATACTCCCCAGGCTTGATTTGTACTTTAGTAAAAATATTACAATAAAAAATTAATAAATTTTTATTGAAGTAGTGAGTTTGGTTTAGATACAAACTTTTTAAGTCCATTTTTCAGGATAACAACAATCATAATGCACAAAGTTCCTATTTAGTACGTAATTTTTATTTTACATTTATAAAGAGACTGTTTCGACGAATTGAATTTGTAATATTTTGGTTAATTTAGAAGAAATTAGGTTAGGTCTGATTCCATTTTCAAAGAGACCTGCAAATTACGTATATGGTTTTTGTGTTTGTATTAGACAAAGTTTGGTTTATAAGTGACACTTACGTATATGGTAGCTGTATTCCAGAGCATCTACATCAGTAAATTTCAACACTCATCAACAACTTGATTTTGTATAGGACGTGCTTGGGCGTCTACTGCTCGAACCTCGTGGTTTCCTACTTTCCTGTGGTTAGAAGACAATCGACTGTGTGGTCCCAAAGATTTACAGAGAGAGCACAGCTCAAGGAAACAACCACTTGCTGTCATAATGAAAGTGGACCACTGGGTTGGATATTTTCTTCTGTTCTGCCCAATGACTGAACTATCCTTAGTCGTTTCGACTTCATCCCACCGCTGAAATGTTCTACCGAGCAATCATGCATCCTCATACGCACTACCAAAAGTCCAAGGAGTATGTTAAATTTTTTTATATAATTGGGCATAAATAAATTGAGTACATACAAGCTCAAATGAGGTTTCATCTTAAAACCAATTAGTATTAGGAGGAGTAACTCATTAAGCTTATAAGTATGCTCAAGGCCATATATTCTTTCGATGTGGGACAAAGTCCCACTTATATTTCAATCATAAAATCAATTGATATGAGGAGGAGTAACCCATTAAGCTTATAAATATGCTCAAGGCTATATATTCTTTCGATGTGGGACAAAGTCCCACTTATATTTCAATCCTAAAATCAATTGATATTAGGAGGAGTAACTCATTAAGCTTATAATTATGCTCAAGGCCATATATTCTTTCGATGTGGGACAAAGTCCCACTTATATTTCAACACGCCCCCTCACGTGTAGGCTAATTTACGGCCTAACACGTGCCACAGTTTATCGTGATGTGGTGGTGACGAGTAATTCAAGAGCAACCCGCTCTGATACTATGTTAAATTTTTTTATATAATTGAGCATAAATAAACTGAGTACATACAAGTTCAAATGAGGTTCCATCATAAAATCAATTGGTATTAAGAGGAGTAATTCATTAAGCTTATAAGTATGCTCAAGACCATATAGTCTTTGGATGTGGCACTTATATTTGAAAAGAGTAACAGAGCTATATGCAATTCCATGTGTCTATACGAAAAGTTACAAATTTATTTATCCATTATAAGTTAAACTATGTTTCCGGTAAGATATAGTGAGTGGGGGTGGGGAAGACATTTTAGTAAATTGGAGTGCAAATGAAACAAATGATGATTTGAAAGGGGGATATGGACCTATCAAAGGCTTTTATATTGGGTGGAGACGGGAAGATATATTTATTTATATAGGAGAATTTGTAGATGAGGAGATAAGGAGATTGGCGTGACATTGGCGTCTACATGTCCCTGTCCGATCTGCTATATATCTACCCCACATGAAAAGGTGGCATCCTCCCTCAACCTTTTCCTTTTGTTTTGCTATTTCCTCTCTTTAGAAACCTAACAACTCTTTTCTTGTTTTCTAGTCAGAACTGTAAGCAAGTAAACATGGGATTTTTCTTTCTTTCTTTCTTTCTCTGTTCTTCCTTTAAAGATTTCAAAACCAAACAATAATTGTTTTAAAGATCAATGACTTCTCAAATCATGCAATAATAGCATTAGAAAATAATATTCCACCCCAACTGCATGTCTCTTTCCTCATTTATTGAAGTTTAATAGGAAAAGAAGCTAAGAAGAGATCCTGAGGTTAATCATATCAGTATGGAAAGAAGTCGTCTTTCCTTATTAAATTGAATATGATGGGATTCGTTGAACAAAATAAGAAGAGAGTGAGGTTCCTACTACAAGAGCTGCTTACAAGCTTGCATGGTTGCCTATCTTTCTGTATTCAAGTTACTGTTCGGGAAGTGTATTTAGTATTATTCCTGGACAAGGTTTCACATACGAGGACCTAATTCCTATAAGAGAGTAACTCATCAAACCCATAATATTTCATGAACACATTAGATCTTGATATTGCTATACATTTGATCTGTTTTGCGATAAATGTTTAGGTAAAAATGGTCTTATGTAACATGATGAAGCATAAGTATCGCACTCTGGATTACTCCAGGGATCAGTAGTGGCTTATGGCGCTGCATGCATGTGCAAAACGTGACACTATAAGTTGATAAAGTAGCAAATATCGTCCGCTAATATATCAAATGGCTACAAGAAGATGAGGAAATGAGTGGGTGAGGATTAACTTAAAATGAGAATCAATCTATTGAGTGGGTGAGGATTAACTCAAAATGAGAATCAATCTATCTTGAAGATAATTGTTGGTTGTGGGGCTAATCTTTTTTACACTGTGTAATGGGAGATTTTACTTGATCACCACTAATTGTGGAGGAGGAAGGTGCACTGGAGATGGCCAAATCAAGATATTTATTCTTTAGTCAGGGACTTGACCACCCATGATAACAAAAGGAGTTTTTGGCCCACCAATTTTATGTCACCAAACACGGCTGAACCCTGGAATAAAAAATGAGTAATCCTAAGCCAAATCCTGTTTTCCCAAAACAACAGAAAGGTTACCCGATGGTTGTTAGTCCATATGCCAAAACGTGACCACCTTCAGGTCTTTATATGCTTAGCAACCTTTATTTACATTGGTCTTTAATTTTTCTACTATCAAACAGAGTTGTCTGTCAATCCAAAGCAAGGAAAAAGCAGGAACACAACTTGTATCGTCATACAAATTCTCATTATTATTTGTACAATTTTACATGCAGAGACGAACCAAGATCTTCTATTCAATATTACTCTATCTTATTCTGTCTCATAAAATCTCAACTATTTATATTACAGAACTCACACGGGGTTCACGTAGGACCTACACAAGATTCACATAAATAATCAGCTGAAATTTATTAGACATAATAAAATACCATAATATTAGATAGAAGATCTGAACTCAAAAATAACGACCTGACTTGTTCCATTTCATGCAAAAGGTGTACTATAAATCTACAATAGGACGGTGCCTAATTTGCCAAAAAAGGACGAGCAGATGTTTAAATTTTGTCAAATAACTAACTAGTTTTTTCAACTTTCCTGCGGCATGTCTATCCGTATATACTACAGAGACGAGAATGCGGTGTGATCATATTTTGGTTGGCTGCGCTGGACCAATGAGAGTCCATGTTCAACCTATTCCCACGTGCATATATCCAACATAGTAACCGGGTGTTTTGAACGTGCTCTTTTCCCCCATGTGTTAAAAAGCATAGAATTCTAGTTCTCCTTCAACCTTCAAGATTAAATATAATTTAGGTGTGACTTAGCTAGAAATTACCTTCAGTGTATTTATTTATTTTTATAGAATATTTTTTTGTTCGGTTTTGGCATTTAAAATATTAAATCCCACTCCTATGAGCAATAATGTGAACATACACATACAAGTAGAAGAAAAGTTGATCTTTTGTATCTGCGATCAATTCCTGTAGAAAAGCAGAGGACAACAGGGTCTGCTCTGCTGGGGTATGCAAATGCAGCAAGTAACCAAACCAGACAAGTATAAGAGGTGCTGGCTGACAATCCTTGTTACAGCAGTCAGCGGTGGACGAGTAGTGGTTAGGTAAGCAATTTGTGTGGCAAGTTCAAAGTCTCTAACCCACAACACCTCATCAAAAATAGACGTCGGTAAACATTGTCACGTTCCTAGTACATGATGCTTAATTCCCAGTTTCAACTCTATTCCCCTCGACCTTTCTCTCCCATAAGCATCCAAGTTGGCTCTTTCTATTCGGTAAACATTGTCACGTTCCTAGTACATCATGCTTCCCAGTTTCAACTCTATTCCCCTCGACCTTTTTCTCCCATAAGCATCCAAGTTGGCTCTTTCTCTTTGCAAACTCTTGCTTGTCTACTTTCTAAGTTGCTTATGAAGGGATCTACATTGTTCCTTGACGGATCATGTGATTCTAATCTCTTCAGACCCCGTCCACTTTTTGCATCATTGGTGCATGTTTCTGGATGTGCAGAGAGGTGGTTGGTTAAGCGTACCTGAAATTATCTGATGGTCATTTTGTCGAGTACATTTAGTAAGTTGGCGTAACTATGATAACTAGTAGTAACGTTTCAAGTATGAAATGAGTATAAATATGGCTGTGGCCGTACGTGGTTGAAACAATTTGGCAATTTTAAAATCTTTATCATTATTTTAAATTTCTGAAACAATTTGGCAATTTTAAAATCTTTATTATTATT
This sequence comes from Erythroxylum havanense, assembly GCA_024752395.1. Taxonomy (NCBI): domain Eukaryota; kingdom Viridiplantae; phylum Streptophyta; class Magnoliopsida; order Malpighiales; family Erythroxylaceae; genus Erythroxylum; species Erythroxylum havanense. Next base: position 26,140,400 of record JANTNU010000008.1, read on the forward strand.
TTAAATTTCAGAAATTTAAAAGATTGAATATCTATATTATCATTGAAAATAAAAATACTGATTTTGTATTATATTGAAAATTCGATACAGTATGGTATCAAAAATTTGATTCTCTCAAGATAATAAAAAATAGGGTTAAAATAATAGATCACACAAAGCACTATTATTATAACAAGGACAACAGGTTTATCTTAATTTAGTATTTGTTAAAAATGTTAATACAGAGTAGCGATAAAGAAGATGGTTAAAATAAAAATATATTGCAACTTGATTTACAATATAAAATTAAAATCAAATAAAAATTTAGATATCACTTGTGCTTCAATTTAATAATTGAATAAGACAAACTTGCATATTCAGATAGAAACAACACTCCAAAGCACTTCAATATTGATAATATATTGTAGATTGTATCACTTAAATTATTCTATCATATTAGACAAAATAACACCTTCAAACACTTTAATGTTAGCAATATCTTATAGATGACTTTGCTATCAGTGCAAGTCAATGATAAATAACCAAAGGAAAAACTCTGGAATGTGGTATCCTTCACAAAACAACTCTTACTGATATTATTGGTTGTTAGTTCTAGTTCCCAACAGTCCTATTCATCATCCTGAAAACACGAACGTAAAGAATGGCAAGATTTTTTTTCCTGAGAAAATATAATGAATTAGGCCTTAAAGGCAATCAAGAGTTATATACAAGCTACAAAGACTTAGAAATAAGCTAATTAGAGCATTAAAAACTTGTTAAGACTTAGCTATAACAAGATTATTTAAACCACCACATCTTAGCGCAAGTACGAGGTGGAGTATTGAGCAAGCTGTTGGATAATTTTGTACTTTTTTATAAAGTTGGACAATTATTAATTGTTTTTTTTTATTTTTAATAACCTGTCAGTTAAGTTACGTAATTTGATCTAAATAAAGATAATAAAATGGCCCAATAAATAATCTAATTCAATAGATCAAAGTTCATGTGAAAAATATATCCCAATCAGTATAGATCGAACACATATCGGTCTTATGATGGGAAGTCCAATATGGATGTTATATATAAAGATTAAGGTCTCCTGCAATTATTCATATAATTAATCGTAAGCATAAAGATTTCTCTGACTCATTAAGAGAGCTTACTTTTTGATAAAACTGTTGAAAGACCTTATTCGCGTCTCAGAGAGTAGTTTCTGTGAAGAAGGCGGTGGATTTGCGCTCGTTTCATTTTTGAAAAGTTCGTTTGAAGCTACGGAGACCAAAATCAAATATTTTCCGCATTTCTTTGTTTCTTGTCCTTTCACATTTGATCTGAGATACGTAACTAAGATACCGCTACGTATTACACGTGGTAGCAAAGCAGTGACGTGATCGGATAGTTAAAAAAGAAGATTTTTCAGTTTTCTCTCCATAAGATTTTTGGAGATTTAACTTTTGTTTCTCGATTTTTTTCTTGTTTTTTATTACATGAAAGTAGTATACAGGTGTTTAGCCTTTAAAAACTAGGTGAAAACGAGACCAGGAGCATGAAAAATTGGCTCAAAATGAGCCGAGTATCGATGTTATAGTACCACCCCAAGGGACGATACTTTTGGTGAGTGGGACACAAGCGCAAAACACGGGTCGACACGTGGGTGGACTGTGTTATGCCACGTATCATCGGATAAGCGTGCATGGGTGTGTATTTAGTGCGTGCTACGCACGAACCGTGTACTATTGAGGAGTGTCGCTGGGCGACGCGTGTGCAGTACTCTTCACTGGTGGCTAACATCATAGATGACATCAACGGATGATGTCAACACTATAGTGCGCTGACATAGTTCTGATGTTAGCCATACAAAATTTCTTCCGTCTTTAAAAAAACAAAAAATTTTCAGATTTCTCGTAAGGCTGATCTGGAGTGTTTTGGGTTAGTTTCCGGGTTCGAAAAAATCATAAAGTGAAAATTTCTATTTTTTGGATTTATTACATTAATAATAAATTAAAGTTTAACTCTAGGAAAAGGAATTAAGTCGTTCTGAATCCGATTTCGAGTAAATTTTCATGTTTCAAACATCATATGAGGGAGATATTTTAAGTTTTCATGTCTCGAGTCTCATGTTCAGTGTTCGAGATTGCATGATAGTTGCTTGAAAAAGAAATTAAGACGTTCTAAAGTTATTTTTGAGTAAATTTTTTGCAACAAACTTGTCATAAGGGAAATACATGAGGTTCTCACATCTCAGGTGATTAGTTCAGTATCCAGTGATACACGATAGTCACTCTAATGAGATTTTGCCATCACGAATGTCTAAAATGAAGTTTTCAGATAATGTCTTCAGCTCAAGTGTGTGACAATTGGACTTGTGCATTCAAATTTTTGCATTTATTGATATTATATTATTGCGTACCTTATGCCTATAAAGAATGTGAGGATAACATAAAGATGTATCCCTTGTATTTGTGGACTTTTTGAATGCTGATGAGGATGTAGTCACTACAGTAGCCTTTTGAGTCAGTATTTTGAATTATTTTGTTTCCACGTTAGGAGATGTCTCTAGTCTCATGTTTAGTTATTCTGCCTACAAGTTTGGTTTACATGAGATTTTGAAATATACATAAAGGCATTAGATAGAAAAAAATTGTTGCTTGATTGATCTATTCGGCCACAGGTAGTAGTCTCGTAGCTTTCCTCAAAGAAAATTCTTCAACTTATCAACTGTTGGCAATCTTTCTTTCATGGGCAAGAGTTTTGACATCAAAGAGGAAGCAAAAGATCAAGCAAAACTGGGCAAGGCGTGTGTGAGACCACAAGGCCTGGCCATCTCCATCCATAAAACCAACATAAACTTGAAATAAGGTCATGCATGGCATCCCTCCCAGAGTCCCAGTCCCAATTTTACTTGGGAATGTCCAATCCTTGACAAGTTGATAGTCGATTTGAAGTTTGTCTTTTGCTTTCCTTGAGATGGGGGCTGAAATAGAAGGGTGAAAAAGGAATTATTGTGGCCGCTTCTTGGAGAAAAAAGAACTTGCTCCCACGGGGTCTAATAGCTCTTATCTTTGCTTTACTGGTAATTAAATGTTTGAAATCCCATCCTCGTTACTTATCAATTGAAGTTATACGTTGTTTCGGTTCAATTTAAATCCCAGATAAAGCCACGGGGTTGGAGATTTAACTTTTGTTTCTCGATTTTTTTCTTGTTTTTTATTACATGAAAGTAGTATACATGTGTTTAGCCTTTAAAAACTAGGTGAAAACGAGACCAGGAGCATGAAAAATTGGCTCAAAATGAGCCGAGTATCGGTGTTATAGTACCACCCCAAGGGACGATACTTTTGGTGAGTGGGACACAAGCGCAAAACACGGGTCGACACGTGGGTG